>CAKALU010055218.1:0-22289 GCA_916700995.1 Hozukius guyotensis | reverse complement strand
AACATGAAAGAACATTATTACTGTTTCCAGAGACAAACCACCGCTGGTCACATGACCCTCGTTGTGCACGTACGTGTACTATTCCTACAAGCGACTGAAACACACACACACACACACACACACACACACACACACACACACACACACACACTTGTGGTGTTCATGTACATCAAACTCTCAGCAGTGACCTCAGCAGTTAAGCCCCGCCCCCAATAACCTGCTCTAAACACATCCAGGATTATTGATTTTAAACACGACTTCAGTATGTTTCGCATAACTGATAAAAGTTGATAGTCGACTGATCAGTCGTGGACGAAGTATTCTGATCGTTTACTGCAGTAAAAGTATTAATACCACACTGTGGAAATATTCCACAGTAAAAGTAAAAGTACTGTTTTCAAACCTTATTGAAATAAGTATTATCATCTAAATGTAGTTAAAGTAGGTAAAGTAAAAGTATTGATCGTGCAATAAAATAAACTAATAAAGTAATTAAGGTTAAAATATTTTTTTTTGCCTTTTATTACATTTTATGTATAACATATATTTAAAAATAAATATAAAAAATAATAGCATAAATAAATAATAATAAATGTAAACACAAGTAAATAAAAAAATGAAATGCAAAAAAAATAAATACATAAATTTAAAAATTTATAAAAAAAAATTGTAATAAATAAAAAATAAAAAAATATATTATTATTTATTATAATATTTAAAAGTCTATTTCTGTTGCACTTTGTCACATTTTGATTTTATAGAATTTTCTGCGTTTCCATGCAGGTATTTTTTTATTATGCACAAATTGAAAATGCTCATTAAAACTCACTTAATGGGAGCAACAGCAAAGAAGGAGAAGAAGAACGAAAAGAAGAAGAAGAAGAAGAAGAAGAGGAGGAGGAGGAAGAAGAACGAAAAGAAGAAGAAGAAGAGGAGGAGGAAGACAAACAAGATGAAGAAGAAGAAGAAGAAGAAGAAGAAGAAGAAGAAGAAGAAGAAGAAGAAGCAAAAAGAAGAAGAAGAAGAAGAAGAAGAGGAAGAAGAACAAGATGAAGAAGAAGAGCAGTGTGTTTAGAAGAGAACTCTCCTTGTCGGTGCGTTCAAGGACACTCTGACATCTGAGGTTTCACGAACATCAATATTCAGAAACATGTTTCTGCTGAAGTGTTTTCTGTCGAGTGAGAAAGTGAAACGAACACGTCGACTGTTTTTATCTTTGATAACTGAAACTTCACTCAGAATCTCTTCGTGTTTCACACCTGAGCCGACAGACGGCCGACCGTCTGAAGCTTCTGTTTTCTGTGTTTTCATGTTTGTGCGGCTGCTTTAAACTCGACTCTTTCGGGATGAAAAACAGTTTAAAAAACTCTGTGAGGAAGATCAGAGGGAGCTGCTGCTGCTCAGACAGGAAGTGAAGCACCGACTCACTGAGATAAAACAGTTTACTGAAGCTTTTATTGTGAAATACTGAAGGTTTCATACAGCAATAACTAGATAAGTATTAAGGGCATAAATCATCCATAACTGTATAAAAACATATTAATTGAGTGATAACACAGCTGTAATAATAATAGTATTACAAAACAATAAAGGATAACCTACCAGGTTTCTTTATGTCAAATCTTGTGGATATTAAATTAATAAATCTAATAAAACAAATGCATCATATTTGTAGTCGTATTCTGATTATATTAACTGTGTTACTTATGTAACTTCATCATTATATCTGTTGTGGATCCTTCAGGAGAAGTTTTACTTGTTGACAAAAACATTTATAAACATTTAAATGTATTTATATCTGCTAAAAACTGCATTATATTGTATTGTAATGTGTTTAAACATATATTATAATGCTGCTTATAAATGCTAAATACGTGGCTTAGAATAGACGACGTCTGTTTATGTTCCAGTGACAGTGGCCTCCGGTGGTCGTGTTAAATATGATGGACACAAAGGAGGAAGTCGGATGATGTTGTTTTAGCAAAGAGTTGAGAAGCAAAGAGACGAAACTCGGGCGTTTTTTTTGTCGCACTGAGTGTCACAAAAATGAGGGAAATTTGTGTCTATATACACAAATCAAAAAGATTTAATTTCGTGACTATTTCTGCCGAGCATTTATACGCATTTTCGTGCGAACGGGCTGAGTGAACGTATAGTTTTGGTTTCATACGGGACACCAATAGTGGTCTCCTCGGTGAAAGTCCTGTTTGTTCGACCTCCTCCTCATGCAGACTTCCGCGGACTATCATTACCGACGTATTTGTGAAACGTAATCTGCTGTTTCCCTCGAAACTTAATTCCCAACGCAGTTTCGTTTTACGTCATTTTTAGGAGACGGCGCTGAATAATCGCACAACGGTAGTGGACGGAAACAAACATTCATTCACAATTTGTTTTGACGATTTTCTTGAAATTCGATTAAAATTTGCGCTACATTTGGATGGAAACGGTTCGTGCATGAAGTATAATTTATCTGCAGTTGTTCACGTTGTAAAATGAAAAATGTCAGTTTAGGGGTATTTCTTTATTGTCCTACTTGTGCTAATGCAAATGTATGTCGATGCGTATGAGCTCGTTCTTCAATAGGCGATGATGTTAATGCTTCACCTGTGTTATTGTCACATTGAATGAAAACATGTGATGCAATTCAGCGCACCAAAGCGTGGGAGGAAGTCAGTCTGCATTTAAAAACAGTAAAGGACTCTTTGTTTTCTCTAATTTCCTTTTCCTGTGGATCAGCTGCTGCAGTTTGTTTTCATGCAAACTTCACTTCTCTGGTTCAAAAAACAAATTCACCCTCCCAACGATGATGTTCTGAGATCTGTGAAGTAAAAAGCCAACGAGTGAACCTGGTGTGAAAATGTCTCCAGGATGCTCCGACTGGGAGGATTTTTCACATTAAAACGTCAGTTTATGTAACTTTAGCAAAGAGTCAGACAAAAGCAGAACAAGCTGCTTCAGTTGTTAGATCATAAAACAGACCAGAAGGAGTGTGTTTGTCTGAGTGTGAATACAGAAACGCCGCAGTAGGAGGAAGATAAAAATCCTGCAGCTGTAAAATTCATGTTTTTATCAATAATTCACGAGTCTGAAGGAAAAAAAAAGGTTTTTGTGTCGGTTCCAAAATTCATGATCAGAGTTTTTCTCCTGGAAAAGCTTTTAGAGGGTAAAAGTCAGAGTGTTTCTGCAAACGCTTTGTGTTTCATTTCATTTACAACACACACACACACACACACACACACACACACACACACACACACACACACTTCCAGCTGTAGTTTCAGTGGTCGAACATCCTGCAGCAGATGGACTCAGTGCCGAAGAGCTGCTCTTAAACAGCAGCCAACCTGCAAACTAACACACACACACACACACACACACACACACACACACACACACACACACAAACACACACACACACACGTGCACATGCACATGTGCACACGCACACGCACGCGTACACACACATGCACTCCACCCACCTTGAGAGCAGATTAAATTGATTGCCCTGAGGGAACAAAACATGACTCACCGTTATTCATGAGAGCCCCCATGATCTGTGTGCGTGTGCGTGTGCGTGTGCGTGTGCGTGTGTGTGTGCCTGTGTGCGTGTGTGTAAAAACCCGACACACCTTAACTGAACCTTAAATAATACTTGTCATAAATAAACTATAAAACGTGTCTAAAGGTTTATTTTTAGACGTCTCGCGTGTCGCTGTGTCTAGGCAACGTGTACATACATTTTATTTACAGTGAGACATGACGATCTACCAACAGCAGCTACGTTCAGGTGCTAATAGCCCTTTTGGTGCCCTATAGGCGAAATTCGGATTTGAACTCTAACCCATCACAATGGGTTTTAAGACAATAATTAACATTTTTATTTTCATAAATAAATGTATTTATTATAATATAAATAAACAATTGGTCTCTGATATTGTTGGCTTAAAAGTGTTGAGTCAGTTTCACTACAATTTACACTTTTATTGACAAATAAGTGGGCAGATGAACAAGTGTGAGAAAGATAGTTACAGGGTGAAAACTGCTTTTCTTTCTTTATTTATTTGTTACCTGAATGCAATGAACCACCTCCAATCAATCCAACCCCGTCTCCGACTTAATTACTTTCACATCCAACTAAACTGCGTTCTCAATTACATTTCGAGGGAAACGTATTTTCTCCCAGACTACAGTCGCAGTTTTTAAACAGTTTTAAACACGTGGTTAACGTTGTGAATTGAATTGAAAACAAAAAACGCAACAAACCTACTTGGTTAGGTTTAGGAAACACATCATGGTTTGGCTTATTTAAACTACGGACGTAAATTAAATTAAGTGTTCCAACTCGGTCTCACAGGAAGGTGTATAAATACCACGACATTACACGCACATTCCGTGTGTCATGAGGACGCATTTTAGCATTTGTCAAGTGTCATTTGTACGCCACGCAAACATCCGCAGTTATGTTCAGGCAAGAAAACCACTTTGTTAGGGGAAGGGAAAACATCATGGTTGGCCTTAAAATAAGGTCGTAAACTAAGTAAAACACGTACAGAAGGAACTACAGAAAACACGTTACAAACGTCACTAACGTAACTTAAAAAACAAAACAGCGGTCAATAACGGTCTCAAACACGGATGTCCTGGTTAAAAGTCCTGTGTTTGTTGGACCCGCCCACCATAACTGGTCTTTCTTTCTTTTTATACTTTTTATTCTACGTCACTAACTCTTACCGTAGCATTTATACGAGGAGGCGTTTACATTGCAGTCAGTACAGGATACATGGCGTACAAATGAGACACGGAAATCAAGAAAGGCGTACTTATTGCACGCTAAACGCTTGTCGTGGCATTCCAGCCCGGTCGCACAGCAGTTTGTGAAATAAGTCACGAAATTGAATGTATTGATTTGTGTACATAGAGACAAATTAAAAAAAATGTTGTGATGGTTAGCACGATATCGCGAATTCGCATGTAATCCACGTAATTGTGAACCAGGAAGTAAAGAGAGCAGCAAATGCCGCGTAGCGAGGAGGTCGGGGTGGTTGAGTGGGTCAAAAAACACCAGACTTCCACCAGGAGACCGCTGTTGGTGCCCCGTGTGAAACCAGAAGTCAACGTTGATTTATTTGTCTTGTAACTTCCGTACTTAAATTACAGCACTTCTGAAGAAACCTAAACCTAATTAAGTAGTTTTATTTTGAAAAGACGGAAATTGAAACCTGCGTCACGTGTTGTTGGACATTCGTAGGAAAACGCACTAAAAATACGTTGTTGACAGTCGTGCTGAGCGTCTGCGTACACAAATCAAATAGATTAAATTTCGTGACTATTTCACAAATTGCCGTGAGACTGTGATTCAGTTTTATAGTTTCATGGTGTGTTTATCTGTGAATTTTGTGTATGAAAAGAAGCCTCAGGGCAGGAAGAGAACGGGTGACATTTAAATTCCGGCAGATATGAATCATTTTTGTAAAGATTTCAGAAGTCTCTGTTCCTCTATGACGTGTTGCTGATGTTTGGTGGTTGTTATTTGAACTCCTTCTGAATCCTTTTGTCTCATTTTTAGTGAAGCTTAAGGCGTTTTCCACTGCGGTCAAGACGTCACCTTCATGAGTATCAAACCATTTTTACAGATGGAGTTATTTCACCACTAAAACTTTGTCGTCATATGAACTCGTGTAAATGTCCTCTGAATGTTCTGTATCTCGTCTTGATCCGACTGAGACAAACAGCTCTGACAGCAGCTCACTCACTCACTCCTGCTGCCGGACTGTCAAAAACACACATAATAAAGCATATTGAGTTTAGAAATCACTGCAGATGACTGGCACTGACTGCTGCGTTCACTGCCAAGCCCTGCGGCAGTCGCCTCCAACAGAGGAGGAGTCGAAGCCACAACGCCGAGAGGGACGGATCTGCAAACTGAAAGACCTGGACTCCAGATTCTGACTGTTAAAGTACTCATTTATCCAAATACTGGTTTAACAACACAGTCTCACGACAATTTATGAAATAGTCTTTAAATATGTACATTAATCTGTAAATGCGTAAAAAAATCTGTAAATGTATACATTAATCTGTAAATGTGTATATAAATCTATAAATGTGTAACAAATCTGTAAATGTGTACATAAATCTGTAAATGTGTACGTAGATATTATTGTCTGGAAAGTCTGTAAATCTGTAAATGTGTAGGCAAATCTTTAAATGTATAACAAATCTGTAAACATGTACAGAAATCTGTAAATGTGTAGACAGATCTGTAAATGCGTACATAAATCTGTAAATGTGTAGACAAATCTGTAAATGTGTACGTAGATATTATTGGTAAATCCGTAAATGCGTACATAAGTCTGTAAATGTGTAGACAATTTTGTAAATGCGTACATAAATCTGTAAATGTGCACATAAATCTGTAAATACGTATACAAATCTGTAAATGCATACATACTGTAAATGTTTTAGACAGATCTGTAAATGTGCACATAAATCTGTAAATGTGTAGACAAATCTGTAAATGCGCACATAAATCTGTAAATGTGTAGACAAATCTGTAAATGCGTACATAAATCTGTAAATGTGTAGACAAATATGTAAATGCGCAAATAAATCTGTAAATGTGTCCATAGACATTATTGGCTGAAAAGTCTGTAAATGTGTAGACAAATCTGTAAATGCGCACATAAATCTGTAAATGTGTAGACAAATCAGTAAATGCGCACATAAATCTGTAAATGTGTAGACAAATCTGTAAATGCGTACATAAATCTGTAAACGTGTAGACAAATCTGTAAATGCGTACATAAATCTGTAAATGTATAGACAAATCTGTAAATGCGTACATAAATCTGTAAACGTGTAGACAAATCTGTAAATGCGTACATAAATCTGTAAATTTGTAGATAAATCTGTAAATGCGCACATAAATCTGTAAATGTGAACTTAGTTATTATTGGCTGAAAAGTCAAAGTATTTTGCTCAAAGAGCCGGAAATACAGACAAGTCATCAGTTACAACTCAGCAGGCCTCTCATTCTCATTAGCTGTCTTTTTATACGTCGTGCTAAACTTCTGCCGTGGCTGAGATCTGCAGATGTGTGGTCTGTACACTCTGTTCACACTGACCCTCAGTATCTATACAGCCTACATACTACCAGTCAACGGTAGCATGCCTGAGGTCGCCTAGTTTCATACCAATATCTTCACCCCAGCTCTAAAACTTAACCCTCTACAGCCTCTTAAAGACGGGAACGTCGGGTCTCAGAGAGTTAAAGGTCACTGATACTCGGTCTTTGCCTCTGGATATGAAACCTCCAGTGAATCAGACTGATTAATATTAAACTGACTTTTCTAAAATCATTTTTAACTTTAACTGTTAAACTAACAGCAGCGATTTGAGTCCAGATGAAGCTGATTGTAGGCGGAGCAGCAGATCTGGAGGACGGCTCGGCGCTCTGCCTCCCAGTTATCAATTAGAGCCGAGCTGTTTGTATAAATTGACTTTCAGCTCGCTCAGATGGAGTCTGATGGCCTGCAGCTACACAGCAGAGGAGAGTCTGAACACAAAGAGGATATATCACTATTCACCTCGACTACTCCTCCTCCTCTTCCTCAACTGCAGCCATCTTCCCTCCTCTTCATCCCGCCTCACTGACTCTTCTTAATGGAAGTGTTTTTCTGCTTTACAGCCGCCGGGCACACACACACACACACACACACACACACACACAAGCTTACGTGCACACCCGACATGCATCTTAATACACGCATACATAAACAAAAACACATATTTAAATAATTCACTGCTGAGTTCTTCAAAATTAAAATTGCAATACCTCATAATAATAATAAAGTACACAATATACAGCGGTGGAAGAACTACTCAGACCCTTTACTCAAGTAAAAGTAGAATACGCAGTCTAAATATACTCCAGTACAAGTCCTGAACCCGAAATGTTACTAAATTTAAAGTACTTTAAAATAGTAAAATAAATCTGTATAAGGTGTTACATGTTGAAAATATAGTCATCAAAGGTCATTAAAATCAGAGTTGTTCCGATACCGATACCAGAATCGGAAATGTGTCCGACACTTCCCAAAATTCGGAATTAGGTATCAGCAAGTACGCCAGTTATCTACCGATCCGTACTCGGTATCAGCCAACACCACAAGTTCAGGTATCGGAATCAGTAGTGGAAAGAAAAAATTGTTTCAGACATCTGTAATTTAAATAAAGTTACAAAACTTTAGTCCAAAAACTTTAGATTCTTTATAAGGGGCCTTTTATCCAGGTTGTTGTTTTTGTTGGAGTTGTTGCTGTTGATGTTGATGTTGTTGTTGTTGTTGTTGCTGTTTTTTGTTGTTGTTTTAGTAGTAGTTGTTGTTGTTGTTGATGATGATGTTGTTGTTGTTGTTGTTGTTGTTTTACTAGTAGTTGTTGTTGATGTTGTTGATGTTGTTGTTGTTGTTTTAGTAGTAGTTGTTGTTGATGTTGTTGTTGTTGTTTTAGTAGTAGTTGTTGTTGATGTTGTTGTTATTGATGTTGTTGTTGTTGATGTTGATGTTGTTGTTTTAGTAGTAGTTGTTGATTTTGTTGTTGTTTTAGTATTAGTTGTTGTAGTTGATGTTGTTGTTGTTATTGTTGTTGTTTTTATTTTTGTTGTTGTTGTAGTTGTTGTTTTTGTTGTTGTTTTAGTAGTAGTAGTAGTAGTAGTAGTTGTTGTTGTTGTTGATGTTGTTATAGTTGTAGTTGTTGTTGTTGTTGTTGTTGTTGTTGTTGTCATCTGAGCAGTAGATTTGTTTGGTGCTAGTGGCAACATCGGGGTTTCCCCCAAAATCATTACAATTCATCCTCTGGGGAACATGAATACCACAGTGAACGTCACAGTAATCTGGCCAATAGTATGTGGACAGATGTGTTGTTTCATGGACAATCATACTTGTGTTTTATCTTTAACTTGTCTTCTCCTGTTTCTCTGTGAGGAAGAGTTGACGTGTCGCCAGTCTCCTTCCTCCTTTCCATCCTCTCTCTCTCTCTTTTAAACCATCATACAGTTCAGATGTTCCCTATGTCTCTCTCTCTCTCTCTTTTAAGCCATCGTACAGTTCAGATGTTCCCTATGTCTCTCTCTCTCTTTTAAGCCATCGTACAGTTCGGATCTTCCTCTCTCTTGCTCTAGGTGAACTTCCCCTCCGGCCTCCTCGGTCCCTCCGGCTGACGGCTGGAGTCAAACCGGACCAGAATCAAAGGCAGAAACAGGATGAATAAGAGATGAAAGGAGAGGAGGAGGAGGGAAGATGAAGAGGGAGAGAGGATGAAATGATGAAACAGCAGACGGTCAGTTCATTAAGAATCAGGGAGAGAGGAGGCAAGGTGAGGAAGAGGAGGAGGAGGAAGTATTACCTCCTCAGTTAAAGACTCAATCAGCAGTTTTTGATCCAATTAATCAGCTTAAAACGAGGTTGTTGTTTCTCAGAAAGTACATTTTATTTTACAGTCAACTGTTTTTTATTTAAGAAAAAACATTAAATGATGAGTTTCAGTTTTTGAGTTTGAGTTAACGAGTTATTAACTGTTAACTTTGACAGCCCTAAAAAATACATCATCATTTATTAGTTGATAATAATAATAATGTTGTTTATTTATTATATTTAATACGTCTGAACGTCACCAGCAGGGGGCGACCACTCCACCTCCTGCAGGTGCATTATGGTCTAAATTAGCGTTAAATTAAACTAGTTAATTGTGTTTATTCTATTGTTTGATTTTTTTAAGATACAGATTTTGATATATAGAAGTGAAATATAATGTTTATTTATTATATTTATTGCCTTTGAATGCCACAGGGGCGACCTCACCACTTCCTCCTGGTGCATTATGGTTTAAATTAGCTTAAATAAAACTAGTTAGTTGTGTAAATTATATTGATAGATGTTTTTAAGATACAGATTTCGTTAAGTTTAGGAAGTTGAAGTGAAATATGATGTTTATTTATTATATTTAATACCTCTGAACGTCACCAGCAGGGGGCGACCTGGTGTATGATGGAGCGTAACGTGTGAGATATCTTTTATTAATAACCGTCCTTTAACCCGAGCAGCGGCAGCAGCAGCTCATCACCTCTGCTCGGGGTGATAAAGTGGTTTGTGTGCAGACTGACGGAGGGTTTTATTGGTGTCAGCAGACGGAGGGCAGACTGCTGACGGGGTGAGGAGGCTGCAATGTGCTGCTCCACGACAGCTGATAACACCCAGGAAATACAGAAATCACTGAGTATTAAAGGGAGAGTGTGTTTCTGTTGGTGTGTGTTTGAAACTGAGACGGTGTGTGTTTAGAGGATAGAAAAGAGGGATTATGGGTAAAGAGGAGGATCTGCCCGGGTGGACAAATATACTGAAGGTTAAATTAAATCCAGTCAGAGGAAACTGATAGCTAATAGAGCCTTCACTACTCAAGCAATTGTAGCTCAAGTTTTAATTATATTTCCAATATGAGTTTGTTGGTTGATGGAGATAAACAGCTGGTCGGTGCCATTAAAGCACCACAGAAGAAGAAAAAGAAGAGGAGGTGATTAAAAGAGCTCCAGTCAAATAAGACATTTCTGTTAGTTTCATGTATTAATGTGAGGAAGGTTGCAGTCTCCTCTTGATTCATGTACTTCATTATTATTTTTTACAGTGTTCCACTCCATCCACTTGATCTTGAGTAGATTATTCTCTCCTGGTTTCAGTCTGAAGTGTTCATTTTTCTTTTTTTTACCAGAGAAAAATCCAGTAATTCTGTCCTCAAGATCTACTTTTTCTTTCCAGCTCAGTTATCAGGAACAAATGTTGGCTTTGGACGTTTCTGCAAACCAGCGATACGTTCAATGTCGATGTTGTTTGCATTCGGTCAGAGCAAGTGACGTAGTTTAAATAGTGAAAAGAGACACACAGGGTGGGATGGAGGGGAGGAGGATGGGTCCAACAAACACAAGACTTTCATCCAGGAGACAGTTAGTGTCCCGCGTGTCACGTTACAATCAGATGTTCGTTAGTGTTTCTTGTTCACAACATTCAGTTTCATTTTCACTGTACAAACACAGTAGTTTTAAGCCCAACCATGTAGTTCTTTCCTAAACCTAACTATAGTGGTTTTATTGCGTTGTTACGGTTGTTACGTTACGTTGTTACATTATGTTGTTATGTTGTTACATTGTTACGTTGTTATGTTACATTACGTTGTTATGTTGTTAGGTTGTTATGTCACGTTGTTACATTATGTTGTTATGTTGTTACATTGTTACGTTGTTATGTTACATTACGTTGTTATGTTGTTAGGTTGTTATGTCACGTTGTTATGTTACATTACGTTGTTATGTTGTTAGGTTGTTATGTCACGTTGTTATGTTACATTGTTACGTTAAGTTATTATGCTACGTTGTTATGTTACATTGTTATGTTACGTTATGTTACATTTGTATGTTGTTACGTTGTTATGTGTTATATTGTTACATTACATTGTTACGTTAAGTTGTCGTGCTACATTATTATGCTATTTTGTTATGTTCTTACATTGTTATGTTATGGTATGTTACATTGTTATGTTGTTACGTTGTTACATTACATTATTACGTTAAGTTGTTATGCTATGTTTTCATGTTACGTTGTTATGTTGTTACCTTGTTACCTTGTTACCTTGTTACCTTGTTATGTTACAATGTTTTGCTGTAACATCACGTTGTTATGTTGTTATGTTGTAACATCACGTTGTTATGTTATTACGTTATTATGTTGTTGCATTATTATCTGAACACAAACCATGATCTTTTTTCAAAATCAACCGTCATTCTTCACATTAAAAGCAGTCTACAGGCTGAAAGAGGAAACCCAGAAAGTCACAGAAGGTCTCGTTATTTAGTTTAGGTTACAATCTGTTCACACATTAACAATAAAAAACGATTAAAAAACGATTATACATGTAAAAACTTAAATACAGTCCCTTTAAGTGACAAACTGCTATATATTTTTTTATTTTCAATATTTCTTTATCTGATTATCTGATAGCATTAATCGGTTAAATATTATCTCTCTAATGTGGACTGTTTAAAGTTTATTTTTGACGTCACACTTCCTCTGAGCAGCAGTGTTACTGAAGCAGGAAGTCAAGAGGAGTTTTTCAGTGTAATGGCCGCCTCTGTACAGTAATCCAGCCTCAGAGTTAATTGTGTGAGCGCTAATGGAGGTCAGATGAGGTGTAATGGCGGCAGATTGCTCTCCATGTTTGAAGGTTTCTGTCTTTTCCTTCCACTCGTTGACTTTTAATGTCTCCGGCCTCCATATGAGGAGCTGTTATCTGATGACTGGTTGCCAGGTAACGGCATAATTTTGGACCATTACGGTTTGGAGAGTTTTTAGCAGAGTCTCTTCTTTCTATGAAAGCACTTCAGTAAAATGTGTCTCTGTGGGTTTGTTTTAATGTTGTTCTAGTTTTATGGCTCTGCTTTGACTTTATGAGCTTAATTTAGCCTTTAATTTCTTTTTTATGTTTTAATCTCCTTTACTGCAAAATGTGTTTTTTTTTGTTGTTTTTTTATCGACTCTGGAAACTCAATTTAAGGAAAGTGCTGCAGAAAAAAGTGTTTAGTTGGTAAATGATGTCATCAAGAGACCAAAGTGTTATGAGGGTCAAGTTTTATGGAAAAGTATAAGAAGTATTCATTTCTACAAATAACATTTCAAAATATACAATAAATTATATTTATACATACATACTGTATGTATATTTATTCTGAGAATACAACCTGTTCTCACTCCCAAATCATCAAATACCAGCATCTGTTTGAGACGCACCAAGCTTTCAACTATTTCCAATGTAAACGTCGTTACAAGACGGTCAGAGCAACTGACGTAGTATGAAGAGCGACGAAGTCCATGTAGGGAGGAGGTCGGGGTGGATAAACAAGACTTTCACCAGGAGACAACTGTTCATGTCCCATGTGAAACCAGAGGTCAACGTTGATTTATTTGACCTTCGTAACTTTCGGACTTAACTAACGCCAGTTACTTAACAAGTGTACTTACTTTACGTAGCAAACATAGTATTTTAACACAGACCACAATCTTTTCTTAACCCTAACCAAGTCGTGTTGTTGCCTAAACCTAACTAAGTAAACCTATGTTGGAAGTTTATTTTGAAAAGACACGCCGTCTCTGACACGTCCAAAACTGACGCTAGAGGGGTACCTAGAGCGTCATAGTTCGAAGTCCATAAGTACGTTAACAGGAAGTGGAAACCAAGCAAGCACAGCAAAGACTTTAAAGGGTTAATGAATAGTAATTATACTGACACTAATTAAAACATTAACATAAACTGTAACACAGTGATGGAATTAACACATTAAAGTGAGACTCTACAGGGAAACCGATGCTCCACAGTAACATCTGTTATGATGAAGATAATAATAAAATCTGTAATAAAAGAAAAACAAATAATGAGCTGAAAAAGGTTGAAAATAACAGAAGTGAAGAAGAAGAAGAGAGCAGACGCCTGATAATAAATCTTTCATTGAAACTGGAGTTTGATTAATTAGACTGAACACTGCTCACTAATGATGTATGAGGACACACACACACACACACGGTCGGATCGATACCGGCATATTAAGGAAGTATCGACGGAGGAAATTAAAGGTTTAATTAATCAGCGAGCGGCTGGTCGGGGCTGTTTCAGGGTTTTGTGATCGACCCTGAAGCAGATTTATGTTCCTGATCAATAACACAAAGTGAAGCTGCTGTTAAATGTGCAGCCGCTTTATGTTGTTATCAATAACACACTGACAGTAATCACAGTTAAATACAAAGAAACACCTTCAGGTTAAATTACATGTAATCCAATAATCACACCACGTTACATCCAGTAATTAATGTTCCTTTAATCAAATAATTACACTGTACCAACTGTACATGCTCTAATATTTATGTTTTTAATAGGTTTTTATGTTCACTTTCCTGTGAAGCACTCAGTGCTTGTAGTGTTTTTATTGTTAAGCACTTTGATCTGCATTTCTTGCATGAAAGGTGCTATAAATATTACGTATTATCATTATTATTATTATTTACAGTCAGTGAACATTACATCAGCACTTAAGTGACTAAAACATATCTAACCATAGGTGCAATTATGATTAGATTAAATAATCCATTTAATAAAGTTCATTACAGTCACAATATGGATTTGTTGGAAAGAATAAACAACATGCTGACGACACTTTATTTTAAGTTTTTCTAGGCAGTTTATATATTAATTTTCTTTTGACCATTTTCTGGAAATTTGGTTGAAATTGGCTCTACATTTCAATGGAAACTTGTTAGCCTGAAATGGCTTTGGTACGTTGTATGTTTACACTAAAGTCATGTGTGATCGCTAGAGATTTTGCAAGATTTCCGTTTTTTTAGTGGGGACTTGTTCATTCACCATTTTGGTTTTTGGTCGTTGCCATCTTGGTTTTTAACTGTAGCCATCTTGGTTTTTAACCGTAGCCATCTTGGTTTTTGGCCGTCGCCATCTTGGATTTTGCTGTCGCCATCTTGGTTTTTGGTCTTCGCCATCTTGGTTTTTTGTCCGTCACCGTCTTGGTTTTTTGCCGTCGCCATCTTGGTTTTTAACCGTAGCCATCTTGGTTTTTAACCATAGCCATCTTGGTTTTTAACCGTCGCCATCTTGGTTTTTGGCCGTTGTCATCTTGGTTTTTGGCCGTCGCCATCTTGGTTTTTAACCGTCGCCATCTTGGTTTTTGGCCGTTGTCATCTTGGTTTTTGGCCGTCGCCATCTTGGTTTTTAACCGTAGCCATCTTGGTTTTTAACCGTCGCCATCTTGGTTTTTGGCCGTTGTCATCTTGGTTTTTGGCTGTAGAGATTTCCGTTTTTTTGTGGGGACTCTTGTTGTTCATGAATGAATCTGTATCTAGAATGGATAATTTAGTGAACCGTTCCAAAATAAAAGCAACAATAAACCATCATTTGATTTACATGTATTACATATTGTTATGCATTATGTTGGACAAAAACACGCTCAGGTATCAACACACAAACACAAATGTTTATCTGGTACAAAACTGATGAATTCTTTGTGTTATTTCTTCTTTATTTTATTTCCATCTGAACTCAGCGACCACTGGCAGGTGATAATTACAACTTCCTGTCAGCTTTTCTTCTTCTTCTGTCTCGGTTATTAAAGTGAGACTTGATAATTAGCCTTCAGTCCTCCCACAGCTTTCATCTCTCTTCTTCTTCTCTTTGTGTCAGTGACGGTCTCTCTGCTGCTGGATTCTCAGTTTGGACTTGTAAATGAGGCTTCCTGTCACGGCCACCCACAGGGGGCTTCTGGGTAACGCAGTTCAAAGAGACGAGGAGATGACAGGAGTGATGTGGAAAACCAAACTCTGTTTTCTGAATCATCTTCTTTCATGTGATCGTTTATTTTTTTCTAACTTTAAATTAGAGATGATGTAATGTTTCGCTAACATGACGACATCATAACTCCTATTGTTTTGTTAAGATGATGACATAATACCAGTTGTTTTATCACCACCTCTAGCGTTATTTTATGGACGGACCGGGGACGGCGTGTCAATATACGCTCGTTACATGCATAGTGTCCTTTCAAAATAAACGTCCGTTTTCACAGGAAGTTAGGTTTACTTAGGGTTAGGAAACAGTCGTGGTTGGCGTTAACTTCACTGACTAGCGACTCACGGGACTGACGATACCAACGAGTCACGTGACTAAAGACTGACGTGACAAAATAAGTCAACGTTACTTTTAGTTTCACATGGGACACGAACGGCAGTCTCCTGGTTGAAAGTGTTGTGTTTGTTTTACCCTCCCGCCCTGAACAGACTCTATTAAAACTACGTCACTGCTCCGACCGTTGAATAACGACGTGGGTTGGTTTACATTGGAGTTAGTTAAAAGCCCGGTTCGTCACGTACTGTTGCTAAAGGGTGCCTCCGTGCGTCGGGGGGCGCTGACCAAATGGTGGTATTTGATGAGTTGGGAGTGAAAACGGGTTGTTATGTGTTAGAAGTTTGGTTAGGTCAGGTACAAACGGTCAAAAGCTCTGGAACACGGGAGGAAGTGGACCTTGAGTAGATATCATTATGTCTTACATTATTTTATTTTAGGCAACTTCCTCTTAAGATAAAATCTGAAATTCTTCCTTTAAAACGTGAGTTTGACTTCACAGTACCTGAAGCTTTAATAACTGAACTAGAAGACTTGTTGTTGCTGTGATCAGATCTCCATGAAGCATCCTTGAACTTCAACCTGCTCGTTTGTTGTTACGTTGTAAAAAACACTTGAAATGCAAAATTGAAAGATCCTTCAGGTCTTTTTATGAGTCTGCGTTTGCTTCGGTCTGAATGTGTCTGAGTGGCTTTTTACTGCATCACGAGCACTTCACTCCAGACGTTAAGAGCTGCCTGGAAACGGACAAAAAGGGTCTTTAAAAGGCCTTCAGACTCTGGAGGAAGTTTCCTCCAACACTAAAACCTCCTGAAAGAGAGCAGAGATGCTTTGTTATTTCACATGGAAACAGACAGAGAGAGAGCATATATATATACTGTATATTAATATATCAAGAGCTGCTGAATCAAAACACAGAATTAAACTTCACCATCACCATCACCATCAGCATCACCTTCAGCATCACCATCACCATCAGCATCACCATCGGCATCAGCATCAGCATCACCTGGGCTACAAACACATCACAATAATATAAATATATGCTTCTTAATGAATGTTTTTAAACCTGTCCCTCTTCTCAACTACATTAAATCATTAAATTATCAGATAAACGCTGGTATTTAAGGTCTCGATCAATATCAGACCAATAAACACCTAATAAATGTGGAATTATCTGAAAAGTTGGAGAACTATATGAAGTTAAAGTAAGAATGTGTTCAAGGAATGGTTGAACACTTTGGGAAATCTTCTTCTTCTCTATTTTGCTGGAAAGTTAGATGTCCAGATTGATACTGTCATGGTCGTCCTTCAGAGGGGTCGCGCCATCCTCGCTCCGCTCAATCCTCACTCCTCGCTACTCGCTCCTCGCTACTCGCTCCTCGCTCCTTGCGTCTTCGCGTCTTCGCGTCTTCGCATCTTCGCTCCTCACTCCTTGCTACTCGATCCTCGCTCCTCGCGTCTTCGCGTCTTCGCTCCTCGCTTCTCGATCCTCGATCTTCGCTCCTCTCAATCCTCGCTCCTCGCTCCTCGCTCCTCGCTCCTCGCTCCTTGATCCTTGATCCTTGCTCCTCGCTTCTTGCTCCTCAATCCTCGCTCCTCTCAATCCTCGCTCCTCTCAATCCTCGCTCCTCGATCCTCGCTCCTCTCGATCCTCGATCCTCTAAAACCTCGCTCCTTGATCCTCACTCCTCTCAATCCTTCGTTGAATCTGTCCGTCTCTGCATTTAGGTCCGTCCTGCATGTTCTGCTCCCTGCCTCGTGACTGTGCACTATACCACAGGCACATTTGTGATTTCTGATATTGGGTTGTAGAATAAAGTTGACTTGATTTGGGGCCCCCAGAGCAGTTGGTAATTCAGCCTTGTCTAAAAGAAATGAAGTTGACTAAACATGGACCATCTTTCTGCTGCAAGTTTCATTAAAATGAACTGAAACCAGCGTGACGATTTGATCTTTTTATCATCTTTATTTCTAATTATGTCAAATAAAAACCATAAAACAAGAGCACAGGATGTGTTTGTTAATCTCTTCTTCTGTAACTAAAGTCACAGATAAATACTGGGAAACCCTGAAGTTGGCTTCAGGAACTGGAGTTTTTCAAACAGCGGCAGCAAAACGTGGAAGAAGAATGGAGGGATTACTGGTGATTAAGAAGCTTCCTCCGGAGCGTAATCCACCGGCGGGCCGCGACTCCATCGCTCCGCTCGCCTCGACAAAAGCCTCTGAAATCCTCATTTCAAATAACTGCTCTCAATGGCAGCGGAGAGCGTCGCCTCCTCCTCGCAGCTTCAAAACCACTCGACAGGAAGTGAACGGGAACGAGGGAAAAACTGGGACATCCGAACAGAAGGCCTCGTATTCCTCCTCTTATCTGTTCAACGGAGGGGGGGGGGGGAGTTCTATTCACACTCTGCTTCCAGATTTAATACAGATGAAATATTAATGCAGATCTTTTATGGCGAAGGCGTCCTGGAGATAAATCTTCAGAGGCAGGTGAGGAGCCGATCCAGCTATCGGCGCTCCGGCGGCCATGTTGGAGGTTGGAGCGGTTATAAAGGAAAAGGATTTATTATTTTTCTTTTACTCGGTCTCATTTTCATGGTGAGGTATTTTACCTGTATCTTAGATTTCTGTCCAACAGAGTATCATTTCTTATTATTCTGCAGCAACACTGTCTGATAAAAGCAGGAACTCGCTGCTGTTTTGAGTTTCAGTTAGAAAGCTGCTGGATTTCTGCACAAAAAACAGATGAAGAGTTTATAAAATCTGATGTTTAGTTATTAATTAAACTCCTCAACAGTTAATACAAGTACGGCATAATCTAATGATAGAATATATAATAGTGCAACAGTCACAGTTTAATACTTTAACTACGGATTATACTGACATACTTTTACTGAAGCAACATTGAAAATGCAGGACTTACATACGTAACAGAGTACTTCTACAGTGTGGTATTAGTACTTTTATTGTTATTGTATTTAGGGTTAACTCAGGGGGTTCACTTCTTACCGGGGTAGATCGCCATGGTAACTGATGCTGAACAGCTAACCTGCTCCGGAGCAGGTTATGTTCCAGATAACAGATCAACGCGTATAAAAGCACCGTCTACTGACCAATCAGAGCTCGGTGAGCAGATCATATAATATTATTACACAATATGAAGAAGTTATAATCATAATCCAGGCCAAAAACAACACAGTTTAAACTGACAAATGCAGGAAGGTCAGCTGGATTTACTCTGTGGGTGTTTACCACTTTGAATTATGTTTTATATTTATTTTTTTACTTGCTCTCAAGTCGGTTTCACACCGCCGAAGACGGGGACGCAGCTGAAAGAAGGGTGAAATAGTCACACACACCATATTAATACCAAAGGGCATAATGAAGTGTAAACTATACATCCATTATATTCTTAAAGCATTTTATAATATCACTGCCCCATCTAGACGACTATATCTGACTTTTGAGTAGTCCGTTAAATTAATAAATCTGTTAATTGACACATTCACACATCAGCTGTCCTTCCTGCATTTGGCAGCTTCAACTATGTTACTTTTAGTCCGGATTAAGTGTTTAACTTCTTGGTATTTTTCTAATATTATAGTTTGTAAAATGTGCCGCTCTGCTGACAGTAGACTTGTCCTGTAATCCCTGCCCCTTTATGTGAACGCGCTCGTAGCCAGATAGAGAAACCATGGGTTGACTTACCGAGTTGATAACCAGCGTCGTAGGACCGTTTAGCGTGATCTCGTTTGTTCGGGTTGGTGAAGCCAGATAACGAGAAAATACCCTGGGTATGTTGAACTCACTTCATAGTACCGGGCTCTCGTCTCACGGGAAGGCATATAAATACCACGACATTATACAGACCTTCCGCATGTCATGAGGACACATTTCAGCATTTTCGCCTCATTTGTACACCATGCAAACATCCGCAGTTTGCATGGCAGTTAGGGTAAGGGAAAACGTCATGGTTGGGCTTAAAATAAGTAAAACGCGTACGGAAACAACGTAGCACAAATACAGAAAACACGTCACACGCAAACATCAATAAAAAAACATGTGTCACTAAGAAACATGTGACAATTGTCACAAACATAACTTACAAAACAAAACGCCGGTCCACAACGGTCTCGAACACGGGTCTCCTGGTTAAAAGTCCTGTGTTTGTTGGACCCGCCCACCATAAGTGGTCTGTCTCGCTTTTTATTCTACGTCACTAACTCTTAACTCTTAACTCTTACTTACGTTGCAGTCAGTACAGGATACATGGCGTACTTATTGCACGCTAAACGCCTTGCGGATTATCTTAGCATTTATACGCCTTTTTGTGCGAACGGGCTTTGTGAAGTAGTTATAATAGTAACTTTGAGTCATCGTTACATCGTTCTACAGTTTAAGAGATATAATTTACAATGTTGATCACTGGAAGTATTTCGTGACAAACAGTTTATTTATCTGCTGTCTTCACTGGTTGTTTATTGATCTTCTTTTCTCTGTAAATACAGAAAGTGTATTTCCCTGCAGAATGTTTCATATGTAACATTTACCAGGTTAACGTATACGAGCAGTTCAATTTACAGCAAAACAAGCTGCTGCTGATAATAACATGAGATCTGTGTGTGTGATGGTTAAAGAGATTGCTCAGAGACCATCTTGTGACTCCGAACAATCAACACCAATCAACACCGTGTCTCATTTCATGACTCAATCAGCACACACACACACACAGAAACCAACATATCTCAGTTATTGACTTGTTTGTTCATCATTAATTGCTGCATTTAACATAAATGCAGTTTAAACATAAATATTTGACACAGATGTTTTTGTCATTTGGTCTTTTGACAGATTTCAGGGCCAAATCATTTTATATAAAGTGGGAAAAAATAAAGATGCAAAGTTAAGACTTATTTTGAGTGTGCAGCGTTTTATCTTTAACAATTCAAATTGTACTGTAAGTATTATTGAATTTAGTGTTTTTTTAGTGTACGAAAAGTATTCAACCGGTCTAAATATTACAATACCCATGAGCCTCTGCTGCTTTTGCAAGCCAGTCAGAGGTGTGGTGAAGCCAAACCAAAGAACGTATATTGATAAGAAGTGAAAGTCAATAGTTTGTTCCATTGCAACATCAGCGCCCAGCAGCAGAGCTACGCTTCCGCCATTTTGGACTGAAGGCGACTACCGGACGCCAGTAAAACGTCCGCCTACAAAGAGCCGTACGAAAGTAAAACTAAATTATTTCTATTCTAGTGTCATAATTTTAATGTCTCTACCAAAATGGCCTGTGTTGAACAATAAAATATTATAAATATAATGAGCGTTTTCAAAGCGTTTTCAAAGCTGTTGTCAAAAAAACACCAGAGTTTCGTCTCTTTTGGTTCAAAGCTTCAAACATCTAGAAAAGTTTATTGTTGAATCATTTCAGATGTGACACACAGATTGACTTTAACTTGCAGGTGAAATAAAACATTTCTTTTTAATTCGCTCTTCAAGCTGTTAACAGACAGGAAACACGGAGGTGAGGACGTCCAACATGGCCACCAGAGGGTCATCTGGTTCCCTTTAGAGGTCTCGTTAGTCTGAGTGTCGTTTCCATCGGAGAGCAGCGGAGCCAATCAGCTTAATGACAAAGGGAGAGAGAGAGACGAGATAACAGAAGAAGAGGAGGGTGAATTTAATTTACCTCCCTGAGTGAGTGATGTCTGAGCAGACAGACGGAGGTCAAAGACGGTAATTTCATTCAGTACGGTGAGGGTAACGTGACAGAGACGTTTTCATTTTTATAATTCACTGCAGAACCTTTTTTTATATCAGATGATGAAAATCATTTTATATTTCATGCTCATCAGAAGTCAGATTAAGATTATTGTCTGGATGTGAGGAGTTCTTCGCTCACCGAGGAGATTTAAAACTCAAACTGTCTGAATTTCACTTCACAGATTTCACAGACTGCTGCTGAAGAGTCTCTACCTGAATCTAAATATCGGAGTATTCACAAAACACCCCGAGGGTAACGGTTAGAGAAACTCCTAAAATAATGTTTGTGTCCGTCCTAACTGTAAGAATCCTACATTCACAAAGTATTTTAGCTCTAAAAGTGTCTTATCAACTTTGATTATTAGGAAGCTGAAAGAAAATCCTTCTTTTAAAATTGTCAGTTTTATAAACAAACAAGATAAAACATGTTATTTATTGATTTTGATACCATTGAACAGAGCCAGGCTGAGCCAGGGTAAGCTAAAATCTATGGCCCCGACCATGGCTCTGAAATATCAGTAAGTTAGAGTCTATGGCCCCGACCACAGCTCTGAAATATCAGTAAGTTAGAATCTATGGTCCCGACCACGGCTCCGAAATATCAGTAAGTTAGAATCTATGGCCCCGACCATGGCTCTGAAATATCAGTAAGTTAGAATCTATGGCCCCGACCATGACTCTGAAATATCAGTAAGTTAGACTTTATGGCCCCGACCATGACTCTGAAATATCAGTAAGTTAGAATCTATGGCCCCGACCACGGCTCTGAAATATCAGTAAGATAAAATCTATGG
>CAKALU010055217.1:0-25819 GCA_916700995.1 Hozukius guyotensis | reverse complement strand
CCATAACTCTGACATCTCTTCACGACAATTTGGTGCATGTCCTGTATGTGTGTGTGTGTGTCTAAATGAATGGAAATAACAAGGGAGTGGGAAAAAAAGAATTTCCCCAAGGGGATTAATAAAGTACTTCTTCTTCTTCTCATACACTTGGTCCCACAAACAGTGTGTCAAGTGACAAATTACTGGGAAGTGGATTCCACAAAGCAAGCAGGCAGATAGCTGGTAAACACTGTGTGACACCAGTTTAGTTTCATTTTCACTTCAGACAAAAGATAAAGCGCCCTGCGTGCAATTCAAAAGCATGTAGATTGAACGGAGGCAAGGCAAACAACAACGGTGATTACTTACACTCTCAAAAAAACTCAGAACATTTAATTTCCCACCTGTCAGAGGTGAGATAAAATTCTATGAATATAATAAAAAGCAATGAATAGGAGAAAGACATGATTTTAAAAAGCTGAGTTTGAAGTGTTTACTATCACCTGTCAGGTGATGCTTTCTTTTTCCAAATACAGGAAACCTTGAAAATAAGACCTAACGTGGAGCAATAAAACAATTATAACCCACTGCTGTAGATATAAATGCGGCACATAAATCACGCGAAAGCCTTTACATTATATTATATACATGCATTTAAACAAACGGAAGCACATCAGTGAAGAACAAGGCTTCCCAAACACTTTGATATTAAGATTCCACGCATAGATAAACATAGAAATCCATCTGATTATTTATTATTGAACACGATCTGGCAACCAACTTTGCAAGTGTTTACACTGCAGATATTGAAATGTCTCATCACTACAACAAGCCATACAGTATGATTTATTTATTTCAAACTGGCACATAATGTAAAAAAACACATCTCTGCATGATGTGGTTGACAGCTGCAGGCACGTTTAGAATTGATCCGCGTGAATATTAAAAGAGGCTGTTACTGCGGTCTCCAGCGATTCTTTGGAAACACGTTTGAGAATTTGCATGAAGCTGCGGTGAAGTGGTTTTAGTATTCTGTGTTCTTTTTCCCTCTCAGCACGCGGCACGAATGAGCAACTTGACCCCGCTGTTCAACACATTCCTCGCTTAAACCCAGCAGTGATTAGACAGAAGACCTCACATACGCACCGAAATGCAGACAAATTGGCAACTGGAATTAATTAGACCGTGTTCCACATTCTGCGTGTAGATTGGAGGCATCGCCTTTGGCAGAAAGGAGCCTGCTGCTGTCTTGTTTGAATCCTGTAGACGGAGTGTGTGTAAACATGATACAAAATGTGTTTGAACAAGGTGGTTAACTAGTGGAGCCGTTTAGTGATCAACAAGAAAAGACTGGTTCTGGGAAACATCTAGTTATTACGGAAGCCCTGAAAGGCACGCTTTTTTTTTTTTTTTCCTTTTTTCTGGTGATCTATTTTCTATGTCTGATCTTAAATATTTTCTCTCCTGTGTTTGTGACTTAAGAACAGGTGAAACATGTTTTTCACCTGCTAGCTAGCAGGCTAACGTTAGTATAGCTAACACTAACGGCAGATTAGCGCAGATTAAAATATATTTCTAGCCAAAGGAAAGACATGACAGTAATGTTACATAACTTGATATCAGACAATATAGACCATTTTACAGTTGTAAACGTCCGGATGTGTCCCAGTTAATTTCCTCTTACAGTGTATGTGAGTGACATAAACAGGAAGACAGGAAGTAGACATAGACTTGAATTGTTGCCTAGCAATGCAAGGCCATTGAAACGGTCTATATGTACATGGTGTTTAGAGTACACAGAGAAATTAGAACTCACCTGGAAGAAAACCTGAACGCTTAGTCCAATTTAGAACATGGGGTAGTGGTGCAATATGGTGGTCGTAATACGTATTACAACAACAAACACTCAGAAAAAATATTCTTCCACCTGTTTTCACTAAGAGAAAAAATAACGTAACTTAGAAAAATCAGCCTAATAATATAAAAACAGCCTAATAATAATAATAATAATAAAAAAAAAAAAAAAAGAAATCACCTGTTTTCACACAGAGGCAAAAAAGTAACTTAGAATAAATGGGCTCATTTTTTCTTCACTTTTTTTCACACAGGAAAAAAAAGTAACTTAGAAAAATAAGCCTGAATTTTTTTTTCACCTGTTTCACAGAAAAAAGAAAAAAAAAAACTTAGAAAGATTATCCTGGCAAACTTTTTTTTTCACCTGTTCTTAAATCGTAAACATAGGAGAGAAAACAATTTGGATCAGACTTCAAAAACAGATCACCAGAAAAAAAAAAAAAAACACATAAAAACTTTCTTGCCCTTCAGGGCTTCCGTAAGTTATAATACAGAGAACCTAATAAATTAGAGAAATATTTCCTTGTGAGCTATTGCACAGACAGACATTTTCTTTAGGCTGATTCATCAACTGTCACACTTTAAATGTATTACAACATCATTTCACAGGCTTTTCAATCCATTTTGCATAATATAATTAGATTTTTGCAGCTCTTTTCATAATCAGCATAGTTGGTGTTTGTCATAGTTGCAAATATTGCCAAGTCAGGGCCCCCGCGCACACGTTCCTGCCATCCAGCACATCTAGTCGGGCCCTGTGCTTAAACTCCAATCTGTCATTTTGTTTCACTTTTTACAACCATAGTTGAAAAGTGAAGTTTGTTAGTTCCAAGTGTCAGAGTTCTTCCCTGCAGATGATCGTTGTGGATGCTTTTTAAAGTCAGAGACGGTGCCGTTATTGGACCTCAGGTTAGATGACAAGCACTGGTCAAGTTTGTCAGTTTGAATATGTGAAAATTATGTAAAGATATTGATCCTGATAGTTTTTGAAGCACAGTTCAGCATTTCAGACAATTCCTGTGCCTACCTTATATTTATGCGTGCATCCTGCTTTGAAGAAAGGATTGCACGGACAGCAAAAGTAACAAGAAGGTGCTATAAAGAGAGTGGATTATTACATTTCTGCTGGATATGCAGAGATTCATGGGATTGCTGAGGGTCATTTCTGTGTGGAAAATCCTCTTATCTCTAAAAACAAGTGCAGATATGTGTAGGTATAGTAAAGGAACGCTGTAGTGGGGGAAGAGAACAGTTAATTAGCTTGCTAAAAGGTGATCAGAGTTCTGGCTGTGTGGTCATTAAACCTGAACATGAACGTGGTGTTTACTGAGCTCCTAATGAGCCGTCTTTTTGTTTGCATTTTTTCTTTTTAGTTTTCACTTTTAAGCACTTTTACATATACGTCCTAATAGAGTTTAATCACTGTGTTCCTTAGTAAATATTTTCACAGTAATTTTATTTAATGAGTATTTTTTTTTAGCCATGCTACAGACGTGGCTCTACAAAACATTCTCACTCCCAACTCGTCAAATATCGGGGCTTGGTCAGCGCCCTTCGGCATCGGAGAATGACGCACGGGGTACCCCTCTTGCGTTACTTTTGGAAGGACGAGGGACAGCGTGTCAATATAAGCTTGTTACATGCATAGTGTCCTTTCAAAATAAACTTCCATTTTCACAGGAAGTTAGGTTTAGGCAACACAACCACTTAGATAGGGTTAGGAAACAGTCGTTGACGTTAACTTCACTAACTAGCGACTCACGGGACTGACGGTACAGACGAGACATGTGACCAAAGACTGATGTGACAAAATAAGTCAACGTTACTTTTGGTTTCACACGGGACACAAACACCGGTCTTCTCGTTGAAAGTCTTGTGTTTGTTTCTTTCTATGGAAGAATGAATTGCCCGAATCTTCATGTTCCGCCATCATCAGGTCAAAGCACGTAAACTAGGGGTGACCCCGAATAGTCGGCTGTGACTGAGCCTGACTCGACTGCCAATCTCAGTCAAATTGTCGCAGTGGCGGGAAAATGTGGTTATGAAACAAAGGATCATTCCATCTGGGCTGTATGGGGGTGCTGAATGGCTGATTACATAGAATTGCTTGGTTTCTCCCAATAAATCAGTATATATAGCGTATTATGGTATAAATATCAGCCTATTGATCATACTGTTAATACAAATTTGATGGAATTAGTGACGAAAGTTTTATTTACAACCACGTCTATCGACCTCCTCGGCTCCGTGTCAGTACTACGGACAGCGCTGCACTAAGCTAAGTCCTGCCTCCTTGCACGACGCCGGGTCCGACAACTATCCGGCCGTGCTCCATAGACTCTCATGTAATCGTTTCATATTTTGCACTATGCTACGCTAGCTGCTGAAGCTGCACATTCAGATTTCTGATTTCAGACAAACGCTTTCACTGAACTGTTTTGTGACGGAACATGCCAGTCAGACACTCCCGGTCGCAGATTGTGTAATTACCCGTTGCTGTGGTAAGCCAGATGTTAATTGCAGGTGCACGGATTGAATCAAATGCTCGTTTACATAAATCTGGCCCCGGATCTCTGTAACTCTGGCTGTACTCTGTTTCATGAATTCCTATATTAGTGAGACTACTTGTGAAATAATCAATGTCAACTTTACACTGTCTTTTTGCATTGAAAAACTCAACTTCATCCCAAGTTCTCTTTCCAATATTCAAGTTAAAAAGTGCAAGGTTTTCTGAGCACTGTCCTCTGGTTCACCCAAAACTCTAATCCTAGTTCTGCTACTGGTCATTTTGACAGATATTCTTACCAGCAGATGTAAAGATTCAAAACTTGGTGTTGAACTGTCAAAACTCCAGCTTTGTTGCAGGAGGTCTGCTAATTAAACCGAGAACAAAACCTTTTTTCTTTTTTTTTTGCCCACGTGTTAAGTAATTTCGGGGGTGCAGATTGGCTCTTTAAGTATTCTAATTACCGCTCATATGGCGAAGGCTTCACGCTCCAGCAGCATTTTTGTTGCTGAAGATTGAGATGGTCACGCATGAAAAATTGCTGAATTTATAGAACGCGGTATAATGGATGAGTCACATGGAAATACGATGAGATAGTAGATTATGATGATGTGTGTGTGTGTGTGTGTGTGTGTGTGTGTGGGTGGGTGGACGGCGGTACATTAAGCTGGTTCTGGTGATCCACAGAGCAAATGAAGAGTGATGACAACGCTGCTGCTCGGGAGGTTTCGTCGGTGTGTGTGAATGTGTGGTTGCTTTAGGCCGTTCCCACCTCCCTCGTTGCTCTTTACTTCTAGGTCTCTGCTCTCTTTCTATGTGTTCAAAGTAGAGGAGAGGTGCTGTACTCCTTTATTTAAAAAAAAAAAAACTTTATATAATCTCATATTGTTCTGTCCCTTTTTGTCACTGCTGCAAGTTGATAGTTTCCTGTTTCCACAAAATCAGGGACAAAATCTCTCCTCTTGCATTATTGAATAAAATGGACGAATTAGCTTTCTACCCTGGGGACTGTGTGTGTGTGTGTGTGCGTGTGCGTGTGCGTACAGCTGTCTGTGTGAGGACCAATTTGAGTTTTAGTGAATGAGGTCATTTTTGGAAAGTGAGGACGTTTTGGCCGGTCCTCACTTTGGGACCTGCCCTGTCTCCTACAAAGTATGTTCCCATACAACTAAATTGCATTCACATTCGTTTGCCTGTTACGTATCAGAAATACCTTTGTAAGTCTGCAAATGGCCGCATCGAGTGACGTAGTACAACGAACGACGCGCAGAACAGGTGATGTAATATATCAAGCGACCGTAAAATGTGTTGACTAAAAACATTACTGAATAATAACGGGTATAAAAAGCGAGAAAGTTCACTATAGGTGGGCGGGAGGGGAGGTAGATGGGTCCGACAAACACCGGACTTTCCCCCAGGAGACCGCTGTTCATGTGCTGTGTGAAACATAGTCATTTCTTGCATTTTCATTTAGTTTTTAAGTAGGGCTGTCGCATGACTGTCCATAGTTAATCTTAAATAATCACACTTTTTTCATCTGTTCAAAATGTATCTTAAAGGGAGATTTGTCAAGTATTTAATACTCTTATCAACATGGGAGTGGGCGAATATGTTTGCTTTATGCAAATGTTTGTCTATATTTATTATTGGAAATCAATTAACAATACAAAACAATGACACATATTGTCAAGAAACCCTCACAGGTACTGCATTTAGCATAAAAAATATGTTCAAATCATAAAATGGCAAACTGCAGCCCAACAGGCAACAACAGCTGTCAGTGTGTCAGTGTGCTGACTTGACTATGACTTGCCCCAAACTGCATGTGATTATCATAACGTGGGCATGTCTGTAAAGGGGAGACTCGTGGGTACCCATAGTACCCATTTTCATTCACATATCTGGAGGTCAGAGGTCAAGGGACCCCTTTGAAAATGGCCATGCCAGTTTTTCCTCGCCAAAATTTAGCGCAAGTTTGGAGCGTTATTTATCCTTCTTCTTGACAAGCTAGTATGACATGGTTGGTAACAATGGATTCCTCCTTAGGTTTTCTAGTTTGATTTGATGCCAATATCTTCACTCTAGCTTTAAAATTGAGCGCACTGCAACCTAAAAATCGGAAGTTGGGTTAATGCGTTCAAGAAATTAGTGTCATTAAAACAAATTTTTGACAGCCCTAATTTAAAATAGTTTTAAGCCAAACCATGACTTTTTTTTAACTAACCCTAACCTTGTGTTGCCTGAACCTAACTAAGTAGTTTTGTTGCATTTCCGTTTTGTTTTGTTTCAATTTACAACGCTAACCACATGTTTAAAACCGTTTAAAACTGCGACCGTAATCCGTGAGAAAATATGTTTCACTCAATGCAGTTTAGTTGTCTGGGAACGTAATTTTCTGGAAGACAGGGTTGTTGGGACAGACCTTCAAAGGCCTGTTTGAGGGTTCAGACTTAGTTTTAAAGTTCAAGTTAGAATTAGGTTTAGAATAGGGGAAAGGTTAGG
This sequence comes from Hozukius guyotensis, assembly GCA_916700995.1. NCBI lineage: Eukaryota > Metazoa > Chordata > Actinopteri > Perciformes > Sebastidae > Hozukius > Hozukius guyotensis. Next base: position 18,978 of record CAKALU010055217.1, on the reverse strand, counting down.
TTCAGGCATTTAGTTGTGACAGTTAAGGTCACGGTTAAGGGGCTAGAGAATGTATTATGTCAATGAGTGTCCTCACTTCATGACAGAAGTACAAGGTTGTATGTGCGTGCCACCGAAAAGAAGCCAAGGAGCCTCAAAGTGACATGCCTAAATGCATGTGCGTCTGCATAACTTTGACACGCTCGCACACACCCGGGTTTTATCCCGTCCCATGCTGCGTTGTGAGATAAGCCGAGGACAAGCGTGTCAGGTGTGTGCTTACAGAGCAGATGGAACCGAGGAGGTAACTAACGTTTCATGTAGAAAAACACACATTCTATAAAATATATTCAAATGTATTCATAATGTAAAGCTGTGTTTCACAGCAAAAGTTGTTTTTTTGTGCAGAGAAGCAAAAATCTATCCAAGAGTGAAATGTATAAAGATGCAGAGCATATGGCTGCTTTGTCTCATCAACAGGGAATCTGCCTTGGCATTTTCACCATCATCCCTGTGGTGGAGGAAGATACACATTTTGGGAAGTTTGTCATCATATGCTAACAATAGGTCTGAAGCTGCCAAAAACAGAGCAGCGAATATGAATCATAATTGTGTCATTTCCCTGTCCTATGACAGTCAAATCAGATCTGGTAAGGTCTTTGGTTTAATAAGGTCGGGCTTTATGATCTGTGCTGTTTTGGTCCATGTAAAGTTTCAGTGTAGCCTATGAGTTAGCGACAGCTGCCAGTTAGTCGTAATTCAGGTTTAATAGGGGAGACATATTTTTGTGATTATGGAGATAAACATAATCACAGATGTTAGTTAGTCCCATGATTCTCTTTTCATGTTCCCCTGTGGCTAATAAACAATGTTATTGTACTTGTTAAGTCCTTTATTGACTGAGTCTTATTAGCTGTCCATGTACATGTGAGTTTTTGGCATATGTCAAATATGTGGCATATTGTGCTGGCGAACAGAGGGAATGTCATTTATGTTGCCAGTTTTGAGAATCAGGAAGCCTCTCAGTCCTTCTCGTTCTTCGCTGTTCCTCATTAGGACTCTGTCGGAGTCAACTTATCTTTCACCACTTGCGAGATCTAACTTATTGACTGATCCAATAAGACAATAGCTACCATTCTTCACTGGAACAGACCCTTTATTGACAAAGTTTATTGGAAAAGCACAGGCGGAATTAGTGACATTAATGATGGCTGCGTTTCATTTAGGTGAGCCACTGTGCTTCCAGGGCTGTGGTATTGTGCATGCTCACTCACTGACGGGGTTTACTGGGACACTTAAAGGGGAACTACGCCCACTTTCAAAATTCATACATGTTATTCCTATGGTCTAAGACAGTCCGAAAAATATTAGTAAACATGAACAACTCTCTCCCACATCCAAAAACTAGAGTGTTAAAACTCAAACTTGTGATGTCATAGGGTATGAAGTGTGGAGCTGCTCCATAGACCCACTTGCTAGCTTGCTAAATTGTTAACTTCTGTAGCTTCTAGACCCCGACAGTAACATTAATAACGCCTTTGCTTAGCAGCAGTGTTCTTCACAACTTAACCACTTTTCCGTTCGTCCTTCTGTCCGTTCGCGTGTCACACTTTAGTTTCCGGAGCAGAACTCGGAAACTATTTAACTTTGGAACTTCAAATTTGGTATGATGGTTGACAGTGTGGTCTAGTTGTGCCTTTTTGGGGGTGAGCCATGCTCACTTTAACCTTGTTGATAAGTCCATTTTAACACCTGCGGTCCCTGAGAGTGAGTGACTACACATATTCAGAAAAAAATGTTGTTTTCTTCAGCCAGTGTTAAAAAAAAACATGCCAACAAAACCTGCTAGCCAGCATTAGCTAACGTGTTCAGAGAATTATTCTGCCTCCACTCAACGCTCCGCCCTCAGAAACACGTTGTAAACACTACGTTTACGAATAGAAAAGGGGTCTATATGCAAATGAACATCGTTCATTAACAATGTATGGCTTACCTCCGTGTTGCCAGCACCCAGAGGGGGGGAACCCTGGGCACCGGCAACGCGTAGGGAAGCCAAACATCGTTCATTAACAATGTATGGCTTACCTCCGTGTTGCTAGCACCCAGAGTGGGGAACCCTGGGCGCCGGAAACACGTAGGGAAGCCAAACATCGTTCATTTGCACATGCCACCCCCATTGCAACAATACAACGCCTGTTGAAGCCTAATATTAATTACACCTGGGCTTTTCCTTTCTTTGACAGGTCAACATGTCTGATGTGAAAAAGGTCTATGGGCATTTGTTTATTTCTAATGCTCTCCTATACTGTATACCAAGTAATCACCATCAACAAATGACCACTGTGTTGCTGCATTAAAGTACCTTCTTTATAGATATCAGCATTGCCGTTATTAAACCTCGCTAACTTTGGCGTGTGTTGACAGCTAATCAAGCAAGATAATAAAGTCAGTAAATGCTTTATAGAAATGCTGGAAGTGTTTCCAGTCTGACAGGGATTCTACAGCCTGGCTGTTGTTACGGCTTCATCTCTGTGTTTGTTGTTGTGAAGTTGTGACAAATCATCTCCATGTGAGTGGCACAGTTTGACACTCTCCATAACTTGTCAAGTGAGCCACGAGATTCGTGAAAGAAATGAAGTGGGAAATTACCTCCGTTGTTTGTGTCGTGCTGTACATAACCGTGACGTTGCAAAAAGAAAAAAAAAAACAGATGAGGCAAAAGATAATGTTTAAAAAAAAGGGACAAAATCTCTCACTTATCAGCACTCTGCGGAGGGTTGCTAATTCAGCCGGCACGTGGAGGCAAAACATCTTGATTAGCATCTCTTGGCGAGCTCAAGGTCCTGAGCTGAGCGCTTGTTTAATAGGTAAAGTGTATACATAATTCGGTTAGTTCATTTTTTACCACACATATGCAAGCAAAAAAAAGAAAAAAAAAGCCCAAAGCTCCCCAGCAAGTGTGATGATAAAAATCAGTTTGACTACAGTTAAATTTCATCCTCGCTGCTTCTTTGTTGCTGCAGCTGCGCCAGCGCCGCCATTGAGAACGCCGCGCTCCCGCGCCGCACCCGTATTTCTTTTTCATCAAAGCAAAACGCGCCGCTAACCGAGCTCTGGATTCTATATCACGGGGGTTAAATGTGTGTGATTGGGATATAGAGCACTTAGTTTTGCAGCGGCCTTTCAATTAAAACACTAAATAAAACCAGCATCGCTAATCCTCACCATGTGGCGCCGTTGAAAAGACGAAAAAAACACTCGCGCACACACACACACACACACACACACACACACACACACATCGGTAAATTAACTTTCACTTCCATGTGTAAATTGAGGCAGCAATTAATTTGTTGATGAAAAAGCATTCATCTTTAATTATTTCTTGTTAGGGCTGGATGTGTCAGCCTCCTCCTGCAGGATGATGCTCACTATCTGGATTTTGCAGGAAATCAGCTTAAACCGAATAGATTTAGAATTGAACACAGAAGCTTCCACTATAACAAAGTCTACTCCTTCAGTACAAGCATGGTGTCATGCTACTAAATTGCCCCCTACAGGCCAAACGCACCACAGCACCTTTTAGTAATAGAAAGAGTGTGACTGAATGTACTGTAACAGAGCCTGGGGGGGGGGCCTCAGCCAAATCCATTTCAATGGAAATATGAATATTAATAAATAGAGCAGCAGCCTGAGACCTCCCCGTGCCCTCCCTCCCTCCTTTTGTTTGCTAACTGAGCTGTATCAGTCCCCCTAGTTTATTCTCATGTCTAATTATCCCCGCGGAACGCAAGAAGAGCTCGAGACTCTCTCTATTCTATTCTTTTGTTTAATTACGTCTGAAGATGAGGAAGAGGAGAGAGAGAGGAGGGCACACACTCGTCTAGAGAGGAGGGCATTTGACTTCCCAGGGCTTTCCGTTTTGCATGCAGCCCACACTCTCCGTCTGAATCAGACATTTTTTTAATCAATTTTATTGGATAATGAATATTGCCGGTGTCCTGCAGAAACCTCATATATCTGAAATTGTACTTGTGGCTTTCAAAGACATGAGAAAATCCTGAACTAAATGGTTATGGTCTGCCTTCACGGGAATATAGTGGAAAGTAAACCCACTCAGAGTCAATTTACACACCTTTTCTTTTTTGTGAAATAGTGATTTCATTATTTTGGACCAGCATAAATGTTTCTGACAGAGATTCACAGTCTATATTATAGGTATATCAACCTGAAATAAATCATAGGAGTCTGGACTCTGGACAATATTTGTCATTGTTTTGTGTTGTTAATTGATTTCCAATAATAAATATACACATATATGTCTATAATGTTAAATCCAGCGGATACATGTCCACCAGGTCCGGCAACTGGCCGTTCAAGCGGTGACGTACCCTATTGTTGAATGCACCTGATTGGTTCCTGGTTCTCTGCTCGCCGTTTCAAACAGGAAACAACATGGCTATGTCACTGCTGAATCTCGTTTCATTTAAGAACTAGATCGCCTAGTTTGACAGCTTGGTTCCTGAGCCGAACGCGTCACGCCGGACGGGCTCATTTGCGTAACGGACTGTTCCCGCCTTTTCATTTTGAAAGAGCAACGGCCGATGAGGAAACTCCAACACTTGCCCGACCAATCGTGTAACATCATCAGTCAGTCAGTCAGTCAGTCACTCAGTGACAGACTTTTGCATTCGCGGTTGCGTTCCAGTCAAAAATGTATGAGGCCATCTGAGTTGTCTTGGCGGATTTTGGTCTGACTGTAGCTTAAAGGTTCCCTGTGGAGTTTTAGATAGATGGATAGATGGATACCTTATTTATCCCTGGGGACATGTCACAACAGCAGTGCATACACGATGCATTTTGATGAGTAACACCGAATGTAAATATAACTTTTTGCTTTTTAGGAACTCCACAGGCCTCCTTTAAAACAAGCAGCCGCAAGTTCTTCCCGGATTTGTTTTGCCCTGGGTTTATCCCTCACAGGCTATAAACAGCCTGCCCTAACTTATTGCTAGAGGTTGTATGGAGACTGAGGGCAAAGCCTGCAGACACTTCTTAGGGCTGAAAAAAAAGCACTACATCACTTCTGCATGATTTTTTTGTTTTTTTTCCGTGTGTGTGTGTGTGCCCCCACCTTTAAAACCAACCTACACCCTTGCAGTTATTTGTACGGTGACAGTGCACAGAGGGAATGGTGGTGCAATTCATGTGTATTTTTGTCGTGGAGCACCCCAGAGGGCATGCGGGGGCAGGGTGCAATTAGTGGGAATCCATTACCATACATTATCATTGGGTTAGTTAGAGGCTAGTATTCAATCACATTGGCTCCTCTCAGCCTCCCCACCACGCACAGTGCACTGTTGACCTGCATAGAGCATGCTGGTGGCGGGAAAATAAGTTAGTCTTGACGCACGTTTTGCCTTTAACAAATACTGTGATTTGAAAATTGCAGTAGGCCATATTGCGATTTCCTTAAAATTGTGATTAATTGGGCAGCCCTAGTGGGCGGCTCGGCCAGCGGGGCTTTTGGCCCGGTTAGCAACAAGGGCGCAGTCCCTCACTGGCTTCCCACCAACAACTACTACTTCACTACACAATACAAAGCCTATACTGGTATTGATATTTGTTTAAAAAAATATGATAATGATAAATTGGCCGGTATTGAATTTCTTTACAAACCCATACCATAAATAAATTTACAGTTGAAAAATGAACTACTCTGACAAACTATAGAATGGCGACACTGCTTCAAAAAATATCTTTGGCATTTCCGTAAACCGATTTCTTGTCATTTATCTGCTGACATACGCCGATACGGATGTATAATATCCTATGCAATAAGCTAATACTGGCGGATATATCCGATATATCGGACTGGCCAGCTTAACGGTCGGACTCTACTAGGAATGTTTAGAGTTTGAATATATAGTAAAAGCTTGCTTGATCCAGATGAAGAGCGGAATCTGTATGAATTTTTTTACACTACAACTGGATGGTAACCGTTTATGTAATGTATCTCTGGGTGTGGCACATGTTTGTTTTGTCGGCGGCAAAACTGCATTTATTGTACCGCAAGTAAATTTCATATTATGAGGGATTCCTACAGAAATTTGAAACTTTATGCTCCTATACAGAAGAGTTGCTGTATAGCTTATACTACAGATTATTACTTTCGAGTAGAACGATGGTATAGTGGTTCCAGTGGCCATCCTCTGACAGCAAGGTTATATTTTCAATTCCTCTAACAGCCGGTGTAAATCCATCTCAACGTGAAAGACCGTCATCTGTTAAGACACAAATCACTGACGCTGCACTTTGCCCTCTCTGGTATGTCTGACAGCTGTCTGAAGGAAGTACATTTCGGTAATCAGTATCCCAAACAACCTCAGGAGATTGTTGCAATTCACCACTTTATGAAAAACCGCAGCCGACAGCCTCGGAATGGATCTCCAACCACATGCTGTGCGGCTAAAAAGCAGCCGATCTGATGCAATGCTTTTCCTCGCTGAGCGAACAGATAGGTATGAAACACACACTCAAACATAGTTATTTTACTGAGATCCACTTTGAACATCACAGACACCGAATGCTCGTGTCATAGTACACCAATGACACATTTTGTATTTGGCTTTCAAAAGCTGAAATGAAAAGTAAACCCCATCCAAAATGTAGAGTTCCTGTGTCTTGAGCATTTCAAAGGGGTATTTTAACTCCAAAGAAGTGTAATTTTCAGTCATCATGTGCGTCTTGTAAAGAAGCTTTACTGTCAAAAGCTGTCGCTAACGGTAAGTCTGGCTGCGTGGTCCACACTGTAGATATTTTTACCCAGGTGTGACAGAAATGCAAAATTGTGAGGCTGTTTGGGTCACAAAATCCGCTGAACCAACTAGGGATGCACCGATCCGACTTTTTCAGCCCCGACAGTGATACCTGGGCTTTGGGTATCAGCTGATTCCGAGTACTGATCCAATACCAGTGTTTAATTAATAAGCTTTATTCCTTAAACATTACTTTCCTAACTTTGTAAAACCAAATGTGACCAATATATGCATAGATATAAATTATTTAATTGTTATTTATTATTAAGATAATAAATCATACCAGCAACTTGGTAAAAAATTACAATTCAAGTGTGAACATTTTAAATGCAGCAACAAATTGGTCAAAACTTAAATAGGAATTCAGATTCCAGTATCTAATGTATAAAGTATATAGACATAAAATTGAATTGAATAGATCGGCCCCATCGTCACTGATATCCAATCCAGGTGTTTGAATCGGTATCGGCCTGATATCCGATCCAGTATTGGTATCGGTGAATCCCTAGAACCAACATGTGAAAGAATTATTTAAACTCATAGGGGTAGGGGGGAAAGAATCGATACGGCACAGTAACGCAATATTGTATTGATAAACGGACGTCAAGTATCAATCTTTTATTAAATAAATAGTTACCCTCTTAACAATCTGACGGCCCAGTCTTAAAGCTAGAGTGAAGATTCTGGTATCGTATGAAACCTGAGGAATCGATTGGTACCAACCGGGTCGTGTTAGCTTGTCGAGAAGGAGGCTAAATAACGCTCCAAAATTGCACTAAATTTTGGTGAGGAAAGGGGTCCCTTGACCTCTGACCTCAAGATATGTGAATGAAAACTTTGAGATGAACGGAGTGAAAACTTTATTTTATTAGATAAAGTAGACGATGACAGACTTCATAATTTGCAGTTGAAAAAAGGTAATAAATTGCAATACATCTTATCGCAATACTCGGCATATCGCAAATGTTTAAAATCACAATATTATCGTATCGTTACTAAAGTACCGTGATATTATCGTATCTTGGGGCCTCTGGTGATTCCCACCCCGATAAACTCATAACCACTGATATATTGTGTGTACAAATACACAATAAATATATTGAAACCTGTGACACGTTTTTTTTTTATCTTGCTTTACGGAATAGGAGGTTATATTTTGTATTGATTTGATCGCATATAGGCAGTATTCCCTCTGATTCAAAATTGTATTTACATTATTAAATCAGGCGAACGAAAGTTTCCCATCTGGTGTGTATCTGGCCCCGCGACGTATGACAATCTAAAATGTTTTCTACCTAAGCCAAGGTGTCTATCAGCAATCTCTCTCAGATAAGAGTCCCCCTCCTGAATCCCAACAAGCTGTCTGGCCTTGGACAGAATACTCAAACTCTGAGCTGAGAGATGCTAGCTGAGATGTATGGATGTGTATGTGTGAGGGAGGGTGAGTGTGAGATGCGTTTTGATTCAAGTCTCAAGTTTGTCATTGACTCAAAACTTCTGGTACTTCCACTCCCGCTCTGTGGCGGTGATCGGTATAATCAAAAGAAAAGAGAGAGAGAGAAAGCCTTTGTTTGAACAGAGAGGTGGATTTTGGTGAGAACCAAACTCTTATACAAAGGATTCAAAGGAGTGGGAGAAGATAATTCGAGGTACAGTAACAAGACAGAGATTTTGTGTTCTGAATGGCGCTGCGGTGCATCGTGTTTTATTTTTTCACACACACACCAACCTTCAGTGTGACAAACTGCTGACAACTATGACAAATAGGTCTGTGGTTTTACCGTGATTAAAGACGCACCTGCAATGACAAAATCCAATTCCTCTTGTCAATTTGATTGCGTCTGTCCTTGTAAGGAAATGCACATTCATCAAAGGCTTTTATACAGAGATTTTTTCTTTTCCTCTGAAAATGTAATCTACGCTGCAAAAGGTTTTTTATGCCTCCGTGCCAGTTGTCCGTCCATCCGTACCATTCTCGTGAACGCGACATTTCAGGAACGCCTGGACTCGCCAACCAGTAAAGTAGCAGTTTACATCCATATCTGTCCAAAATATCATCTCTTCATCATTTTATCCTGTTAGACGTGCGTATGAAATTGTCATATTAATTCTTGAGTTATGGCCAAAAACAGGCTTTGTGAGGTCACAGTGATCCCTTGAGTCCAAGTGGATATTTTTTGGCAAATTTGAAGAAATTCCCTCCAGGCGTTCCTGAGATGTTGTGTTCACAATAATTGAACAGACAACCTGAAAACATAATAGACTGTAATTCATTCTGTTTTCTGTTCTGGCAAACATTTGTGCTGCACACAAAAAAATCCTTTCTTTCGTTCTGACTTGGAAAGTTTTTTCCTGTAAAAGTTCTTGCATGTTTTTCAACACTTCACAGAGGTCGGCATTCTCCCAGTACTAGTTAGACTAATTACTGTCAGTCACACATCAAAGACGACGCCCTATTTGAACCTTCTTTTTTTTTTTCCTGCAACAAAACACTTTTAAAAAAAAAAAGAAAAAAAAAAGTGTCTGAACCAGAAAATAAAGATAAACAATATAAGAGCAAGTAGTATCAGCAATTTATGGCATTTCTAAGAGCTGGTAGTAAGACAAGACCATCAATACAATTAATGCCTACTGCATTTACTTGCAATATACAATTTCGAATTGCATATACCTATAAGTAGAAAATAGGGCTGTCAGTCGATTGAAATATTTAATCGCGATTAATCGCAAATTAATCACAAATTTTTTTATCTGTTCAAAATGTACCTTAAAGGGAGATTTGTCAAGCATTTAATACTATTATCAACATGGGAGTGGGAGACAAATATGCTTGATTTATGCAAAAATATATGTATTATTATTGGAAATCAATTAACAAAAACAATAACTAAAACGATGACAAATATTTTCCAGAAACCCTCACATGTATGACACAGGTATAACATAGCAAACTCAAGCCCAACAGGCAACCACAGCTGTCAGTGTGTCAGTGTGCTGACTTGATTATGACGTTGGTACCAATGGATTGGACCAATGGAAAGTTGCATTAATGTGTTAAAGAAATTAGTCACGTTAAAATTAATTTGCGTTATTGGATTATCATCGCGGTAACTTTGACAGCCCTAGTAAAAACATGAATAGGATTCAAATATTTGTATGTAATAAATGATAATGTAGTGTAAGGACTAGGGCTGACCAGAATGCTTCATAGCTTTCACCATTGCCTTGGTAATCGACCTCCAAATCAATATTGAATGCTTTTTTTTAAAAGTATGTAATAATAAAGTAGAAATCCCAGAATAGCCCATGAAATAAGGAATAATCCCGCAACATTATTCATTTTTTATATTCAACATTAGTTATTATTAGTTATTCTCAAATGGATATCGCTGTTTGTTGTGTGTAGAGGTGCGTGTGTGTACAGTAGTGCTGCAGCAGCACTGTCCCGTCCACTGAAACGGGGAGATGGAGACAGACAGACAGAAGAACATGTCAGCCCGCTGTGCTGAGCCGCAAAGCTTCGGATACCTTCAAATATTACTCACCGAAGCTTCGAAGCCCATAAAGTGGTATTCAGGACAGCCCGTAATGAGGAGTAACAAGTGTTGAATTGATATCAGTAAAAGAATCACAGTATAAGAGATGCATTGTGTAGTGTTCAGAATCCGTTTCAGCAGTCAACCATGCACATGTACACCACTGAACTCAAGGCTGAAGATGCACATATGCTGCAGTGAGTACACCTGCCTCCAGAGGCGTGGGTCCATATCACTACACATTTGTTTGACAGTTGGACTCTGGCTGTTTGATATTTCTGAGGGTTTTCTGTGCAACATCAACAACTGAGTCATACATATTTCATGCCTCTCCTTCCCGCCACCTGAATTGCGATGAGCGCTGGAGGTCCACAGGGTTCTGTTACACTATAAAGATCAAACCTCTCCATGTATACGCAGTCAGAGAAACTCTTAGACACGTGGACCTCACTGGAGTGAGTGAAGGGGGTCACGAAAAGCAACACGAGCTGGCCTCGCCCGATCTTTCTGTTCGCTCGTAGTATTCATAGCCAACTTTCTGCCAGATGCTGTGTGTGTGTGTAAGCGATAACCGGATTGCTGAAGTGTGTCAGTGTGACGGGAATACAAGATGAGTGATGTGACAAGATTGGAGTACGTGTTCACAAGCATTTCTTTTCATGTCAATTGATGATTAGTTTCTCCCTTCATGTGTTCCTTTCTTTCCTTTTTTCAATTAATATCGTCATGATTACCGCAATGCTCGATGCTCAACACCCAGTAACACTAAAGGGCAACAGACACAGATGGTGTATGATGCACTTCCACACCTGCGCCTTATTGTTTTCTAAGTTAACCCATACACCGGTGATTCACGTCACCGTGTCAACAAATGCCACTCTTATATCTTCCAGCATTGACGCACGTTGGCGCTCAAGAAAAACAGCAACTTAATCACATTTGGCACATCCCAGATGGTGTACCTCTGGGGTTTTCAAAGACCCCCATAAAATTCCAATAATGCTTTGAGGGATGTAAACAGGAAGTATAATGTTGCTAGTGAGTTATGCTGTGGGCTACAGCTTGAGCCCAGTTATTTTAAGCCTATGTTTGTTTACATTTTGGCAATTTGGCACCATTAAAACTGTGCCGAATTAGCTATCAGCAGTTCCTTTTTGCAATGTATAGTCATGGATGTACAGACAACTATCACTGGATCACTTAAAATGTGACGGTTTTCAGGCAAGTTCTGGAGCATCTTTTACCTATGATTTCTTATCGGATTGTTTGACGTTTATTCCCCATAGAGAAGAAACAACAACATGAGTGAGTGGACACAACCAAATTTACTGAATTTTCTATCTGTGTTTTTAACCATAAAATAACAGCTTGTTTGGTAATATTGATTTCACAATATTTTCAAAACCCTGCCAAATGTTGACAACAGGAGTCCAAATTTTATCAGCCCAATGCTATTTTTCCTTAGTCAAAAGTAGCCCAATTGGGCAGAGTCCAACCCAATCTGGCAACACTGGATGGCAGCTGATATGTATGTGGGTGTATGAGATGTGTTTTTGATTAAGTTTGAAGTTTGTCATTGACTAAAACTTGTGGGGTGGCACTTCTTCTTCCACTTTGTGGCAGTGACACTGGCATGCACACGTCCCTTTCACCTCGCGCAGAATCTTTGCCTCGTGTCTCTTCCTACACGCGGTCCCCGTCAACTGTCCCAAGCCGCCTCGCAGTTTGATAATCTCTAGTGTACCTTGACTGCTTCCTTTGTCTGGTCGGCACATCCGGTGTGTGCTACAGATGTTACATGATGTGAAATTTGGGTTGTTGGTATGAGGTTTTGGCGGAGGTTCATTATTGTCTTGTGTACCACGGTATCTTTTCAGGGAAGTAATAAAGATGGAAATGTATAAACATTACATACAGTGACTATAGTAGCTTAAAAATGTTAAACAAGCATAGCATTATTGAATTGCACTTTATAGGGGTGTGTATGTGAAAATTAACCAAATGGCTTCTGTGAGATGAAATTGCATTACATCATAGTATCCAGGGAGTGTACATGTTAGTGTGACTGCTTAAAAACAGCAGAAGGACTAGGAACTGCCAGTCGCAGTCTTCATGACAATGGACTGTGGCAGCCAGCACAACTGAGTCACACCAGTTGGTGTTCATAACGCCTTGATCTGAATCCCAGTCTACCCAGTCTGGTTGATTAAGCATGTTGCCAGAACTAAATATAAATGTGAAAGGAAGCATTTTGCCTCACAAAAATGGACACAAACATTAAAAACATTGTGAAACTCAGTGAAAATATCTTGTTTCCATACCTCGGAAGAGTTCTGAATGTCTTTCTGCGATTCAAATTGGTCTGATGACGTGCTCATCGATGGCTGTTTTCCCAGTTGGAAACACAACCAAGCCAGTCGGAGCTTTGTAGGTAGAATTAAGAATGTCAATGTCATTTTCCAGTGCCAGAGCCATAAAAATGTCAATAGCTATTACTGCGGTTTCTCACCAATCATCAAGTACCAGTGGGTGTTCTCCAGCCTCAGGGGGGCAGTAATCCTATGGCTTGGTGCGCCAGAATGCTAACCTGACCTGCCAGATGGTTCTGTGTAACAAACCATCTGAGAAGCCGTCATTGGAAACTGTTTGGAAACGGCAGGCACTTTCAAAAAATATGTGGCAGGTGATTGGATGAATCATCTGTCAATCAAACTGTTGCCGAAGCCAGTCAGGAGAAGAAAGAAAACACCTTTTCCACCGAGAAAAGCCTTCAGTGCCGTTCTTTGCTTTTCTTTCAATGAAGAAATACTCTCCAGTTCTGATATAACTGATGCTATTGCAGCATCTACGCTAACCTCGTCAGGTGCCGCCATTACTCCGTGTCGTCTCACACACAAAAGCCAGTAGCTCCTTACAGGACGCCGATTGGTCTGTGCTCTGGTTTGCCGGGCACAAACGCATTGCTTGAAGCCTGACGAGATGGATTTTCGTGAAAATCTGTGATCCCGCGATTCTCGCATGATATTGCGACATTGCAAGAATCCAGCTGCCATGCAAGGTAACCAGAATACACCCTTGCATCCTCCTTTTCTTTTCTATTTATAAAAAAAATATTGCAAATATTCGGCTCAACTCCAGATCTGTTAGAAGACCTTTAGAAGATCTTTAACCTGGATGTGAACCTCTCTCTACCATGTGGATGATCTGAAGTTGTTTTTTTAATCCGGCTGAATAGTTCCTTGTTAACTTTTTTCCTTCGTGCCTCCTCCCGCTGTTCATGATCAGTGACACCTCAGCAGTAGGTACTGATGGGTTGTATACATGTTGTACCATGTCAGGTGGTTAGAGATCGTATATCACAACTCTATATTTCTTATTCATGAATTTACTTGTTTATTTATTTACAAGACTCATGGTGCATCTCTGACCCTCTGCTCTTTTTCCAAGATCTCATTGTGAAAGCTAAAAAACACAGGCCACGTATGTGTGTATGCTGGTGAGTGGGCTGTAGACAGTGTGCCTGCTGGTAGTACCGTATATGATATGATGTGATCAGCTGTTGTATTGCATCAGACACAACATGTGTATCCACAGATGTTGGCTTTTCGACCCTTTGTTGAGCATTCGTGAAGCTCTCCAACCCGTGGGTCATCTTTTTTTTTCACGTATTGTACATGTAGAGTGGATACATGGTGGCAAAAGGTTAGAAAGTCCAACTTTTTTCTGACGGTTGCCATGACGGTTTAGAAGGCGGAGGTCAAGACCAACTAGAAAGACACAGGGGTGTAATAAAGTTATAGCGTTAACGCAAATTCATTTTAAGGCCACTAATTTCTTTAACGCATTAATGCAACTTGCGATTTTTAGGTTGTAGCGTGCTCAGTTTTAAAGCTAGAGTGAAGATACTGATATCATATGAAACTAGAAAAACCTAAGGAATCCATTGGTACCAACCATGTCATACTAGCTTGTCGTAAAGGAGGCTAAATAACTATAAATGTTGGCGAGGAAAAACTGGCATGGCCATTTTCAAAGGGGTTCCTTGACCTCTGACCTCAAGATATGTGAATGTAAATGGGTTCTATGGGTACCCACGAGTCTCCCCTTTACAGACATGTTGGTAAGAGTATTAAATACTTGACAATTCTCCCTTTAAGGTACATTTTGAACAGATAAAAAATGTGCGATTAATTTGTGATTAATCACGATTAACTATTTTAATGGATTGACAGCCCTAATTAAAATACATGTGTAGTAAAACAAATCAGACGTTTCTTTAGCAATACCATATAAGACTCAGTTTCATTAAAAGAGGTTGTGCTTGACAAAACCCCTCATGAATCCGGAGTAGGCGTGTTGTGGACTTTGAAGCTGCGGTGGCTGTCAGCCCCTTCACCCGGTATCGTATTCTGAGGAGCACCTCGCTCCTTTTTATAGGGAAACTGTCTGAAAAACTTAGCAGCGTGTTCGTTGCTCAGGTTAAGTTGTCACTGTTTATTACTGCCAAAATAAACTTTCCAGAGAACACCTGTTCTGAGACCATTGGGTGCAGAGCTGATTTTTTTCAGTCTTCGTTTTGATTAAACCCTTTTCTTTTTTCTTGTTTTTCACTGCGACTTGTAAGTTAAGAGCAAACTCATCATCTTCAAGAAGTCCTTGTTCGGAACTGAACGTTCTTTTCGAGAATAAAGTCACCAACGGGGGCCTCGTAGATGCAAATCTCATCCCAACACGAGGTAGTACATCAAACTCTTTGGATTATCTAATAGTCTGTCGGTGCAACACGGAGACCTACACCTTGTGTTCATCCACCACATCTCGGCTGTTAACTAGTGTGATTAATTGCGTTCTCACACCACTGTGCCAGCATCTGAATGCGATCACAGCTACAGGGCCACAGATTGGACAAACGCTGGGAGAGGATAGATGGGAATGTTAATGAGCAGAGCGCCTTCCAGCTTTGCCACCTACCTGCTGTCTTGATGAGGGGAATGAAAATGAGACGGAAGATGGTAAAAAATGAATATAACCTCACCCGAACGGCAATATAAAAATTCAGCTGTGGTTTTGTAAATATGTGATTCAGCGTGGATTGCCTGGTAGATTGGTGCATGGGGACGAGATCATGCTTAATTCAGCACTTGAGTGGGTATTTATTTATTTTTATTTTCCCCTAAATCAGCAAAATTCCTCCTACCCAAGTCTTACTTCCCCATATTTCAAGATACATCAACCCTTCTTCTGCCTGAAGATGATTTCTCTTCTTGAGATCCACAATTCCCAACCATGTTTTTTTCTCTTTTGCTTAAAACATACAGTACTGGGATCTTATCTTAAGATTCTAGCCCAGACTCCCATATTAACCTTCACTTCTGCCTTTGCTCCTGCCTAGCACAGTGTGATATTAAACTATGTGCATTGTGATGCACTTTGCATGAATAAACAGATGAGTGCAGAGTTGGCGTGTAATGACCTATGAAAAGGCTGTAGGCAACACCGTCTGCGGTGAGATACGGAGGAAGTCAGGGGGCATTCGATGTTGAATAATTAATCTGCATTATCAGGTATGTAAATGTGCGTGCTCACATATGTAACGGATCTCCATATGATGCGTGAAGTAAGGCTAATGAATGTAACCAAGGACCTTTGCAAGGTTACAAATAGCCTTCTGATCCACTGTGTTTCTTTGAATATTGTGTACAAAGGTATCACATTAGCCCATATGTAAGACCCACTTTGAATAAAACAAAGCGGGCTGGCGTACCATATTTAAATCTATTGTCTAGGGCTGTCAAAGTTAATGAGATAATAATGAGTTAATGCAAATTCGATTTAACGCCACTCATTTCTTTAACACATTCAACGCAACTTGTAGGTTGTAGCGGGCTCAGTTTTAAAGCTAGAGTGAAGATACTGGCAAAATATAAAAGAAGAAAACCTAAGGAATCCATTGGTACCAACCATGTCTAGCTTGTTGTGCAAGTTGGGCTATTTGGTGTAAATCTAAATAACTTCAGCCCGATGGTAGACTGGACTGGATAGGATCCAGCACCCCACAACCCTGCCCAGGATAAGTACTGTAGGTATACAGTAGATAATTGATGGATGTATTTCCATAAAAAGACATGTCTTATATTCAGACTAATGCTGCATAAATCCTCCAGGACATCACAGTCCTCTCTTCCATACAGTATGTACCCTCCACCCCCCTAGGAATTACTTTAATTTGTCCAGTTTGGTACCCAATGGAAAATCCAGACAGTAATGCTGATGTTATAATGATGCTAATAAGCCTCAAGCCTTAAAACTTTTTACCACGATGATCCAATTTCTATCATCATTTCTCACTTTTCTTTACTTTCCTCTATCTCTGTCCTTAATGTACATATAATTCACATCACCTTTTAGCCATTAAAGTTTAAACCTTTCACAGAGCAGCTTAGAATACCTGAGCAAGTAAAAATTGTGTCTACCCCAAGGATCCACCCTGCCAAACCCATGTTATCTCAGTGCATTCAAAATCTCAAATAAATACATTTTGTATGTCATTTTCTAATAAACTCTTATCACATTCTGGGTGAAGAAAACACTACACTATCACTACAGTCACCTGAAAAACAACCGGAAGCCATTATTAGAAAACAGTTGGCACTGCCTCTCTGCAAACGTATCAGAACGCTTGTTGCTCGTTTCATGAAATTCCCTGTCGTCCTTTTTTTTCCCAGAAAAAATGTTGGCATTGACGATTCTGCAAACCACGGATACGTTGAATGTGGATGTTTTTGCTTTCGGTCAGCGCAAGTGATGTATATGTAGTATATTGAGCAACCGTTATTGAAAGTTACGTAGTATAGTAACGAGAATAACAAGCAAGAAAGACCACAAAGGGTGGGAGGGAGTGTTGGTGGATGAGCCAAACAAACGCAGGACTTTCACTCAGGAGACCGATGTTCGTGTCCTGTGTTGACTTTACGTGTTTTACGTAACATTATTTTACGTAACATTGTTATGCTTGTTATGTAACGTTATGTAAGGAAGTCCGCTAAGGGCGGCGGTTGTTGCTGCCTATGGTAGTTATGTTGTTACAGTTATAGTTGTTACAGTTATAGTTGTTACATTACGTAGGTCCATTATTATTTTACGGGACTTTCACTCATGAGATCACTGTTAGTGTCCCGTGTGAAACCAGAAGTAAACGTTGACTTTGCATTTTTTTACGTAATGTTGTTTTACGTAACATTGTTTAACATAAAGTTGTTTTACGTAACTCGTTCACGCTTGTTACGTTATGTTACGTAAGGAAGTCTGTTAAGGGTAGTAGAAGAGTAGTTAGGGTTGTTACGTTTTGTTGGTTATTTCGCAGGATTTTGAGTCAGGCAACTGCTCTTCGTTTCTCGTGTGAAACCAAAAGTAAATGTTGGGTTTGCGCTTTTTATGTAATGTTATTTTACATAACATTGTTTTACGTAATATAACATTGTTTTACGTAACACTGTGACGCTTGTTACGTAACGTTGCGCAAAGAAGTCTGCTAAGGGTAGTTGTTGTTATTTACAGTAGTTACGTTAGTTATCTTTCGCTGTTTATTTTATAGGACTTTGACTCAGGCGACCGCTGTTTGTGTCTTTTGTGAAGCCAAAAGTAAACATTTACTTTACGCTTTTTACCTAACACTGTTTTACACAACATTACGCTGGTTACATAATGTTACCTAAGAAAGTACGCCAAGGATAGTTATTGTCATTTACAGTAGTTATGGTACTTACGTTGGTATGTTATCACTTGAACACAAACCATGATGTTTTTTTCAAGCCTTAACCAAGTGGTTTTGATGTCTAAACCTAACCGAACCACGCGGCATTGTGTGTTACGAGGCTGATATGAAACATATGTGAGACGTTTGCAGAAACGTACAATGCCAACCTTTTTTCTGGCGACTAGGTTGTTTTTTTCTGCTCATCCCATCAATCCTTCCGTCCAACCTCCTTTACCCATCTCCATACATTAGCATATCCTTTACTCACATTGACCCTATATAGAGCCATAAGAATCAGTTCCGGCTGTGGAGCTCCCACAGAGCTCTTTTCTCTCTACACACAACCCACCGCCGCTGATTCCCTCCAAGGCTTTAATCTTTCATTCCCTCTCTTTCCTTCAACCTGCATCCTTCCTTATAATGTCCATCCCCATCTCTCTCTCCCCCTTCCTCTCCTCTCTGTCCACATTTGCATATCCCAGGTGAGTCAGCTCATTCGATCGCTGTGCTCCTTTTCCCTGATACTAAACTGTATGTCCACTTTTATGTTTAACTGTTACTATTTCAAGAAAGCACCCTTCCTGCAACTGACTTTCCGTCCTTCCCTCCATCCCCTGGAGTTTTCTTAACCTCCCTCTTGTCCCGTCTTTCTACTTTCACTGCTTCACTTCCTTCCTTCCCTCCTTCCTTTCCTCTGGTATACATCCTCCATATGCTGCCATTTCCCAAGCGAGCATATCTCGAGGCCTTTGGAGCCTGGAAGAGATGAGACGCTCAGCAGTTCCTGCTCACAGTGGGAAGGAGAACTATCCCACACCATTGATTCACACCAAAGGCATTACTCTGCCATCCTCTCACCTTCCTTCCTTTCTTCATTCCACCTAAGCTC
>CAKALU010055216.1:6023-21010 GCA_916700995.1 Hozukius guyotensis | reverse complement strand
CCACAATATCACTCTATATTTCACCTGCTTGGCAGTAATGTTAGCTGACCAGACGAAGGTCTCTCCATGAATCAATGCTGATACTAGTGTTGGCTATTCCTGCCTCAGCCTCCCGACCGCGGCCAGAGGGAGACACCGGCACCCGGTCTGAGACAATAACGTAACTCGCTGCGGAGCCCCGTCACTTCACAAGACACGGGAAACCTCTGTTGGTCTGGAGGAGGTGCAGGATTTATTTCTGCACAAACGTCCACTGTACATTCACTAGATATTCTCAGAGCTACGAAGTCTTCTGCAGTGTGTAGTGTGCGCGCATACACGTGACGTGGAGCGAGCTGAGTGAAGGCAGGCAGGCAGGCAGAGGAGCAGAGTACAGCAGAGATTCCGGCCCTGGAGATCAAAGCTACGGTCTCCCTCCCGTCCTCCGACCGCGGCCAACACTGTTTTGCAAGACGGGCTTCACTAGATAGAACTTTGGTGCTTCCGTGTAGTTTGTGTTGGAGTCTGAGTCTGAACAGCGTAGCCACACGTGAGCGCGCATGGGACACCGACCCGGATTGATTTATACGTGTAAGAAGTTACAAAGAGTCCCTTTAAGATTAATTTGAAGACATCCCAGCAAAATATGGTGGCTAAAGCAAGATAGAGTGCCCCAGTGATGATGTATTTTTTTAGGCCAACCAGGAAGTTAGCATCGCCCTGGGTTCCCTGGACAAAAAGCCAATGGGATTTTTCCATTGGGTTTTGGATTATTGCAGAAAATAAGCTCTGTGGCAAACAAAAACGTTTGTGATACTTACAAGTTTTGTTCTGTAAAATAATCTCCACAAATGAACACCACTTTTAGGATTTTTCTAAGCTTGAATGCAATCACCAGAAGTAAAAAGCTAACGTTAGGCTATAAACAAACTACACCACGGTTGCATGAGCGCGTTTATACACAATGAGGCGGACGAATCGGCGTGATGACGTTTAATAGTCTCATTTAGCCACCTGTTAGCAACCACCTTTTTTAAGACACATTAAGGCTTCAAAATTAACGAGTGGGATATTTACTGACGTATTTTATGTCGTAGAACAAAACGTTAAAATCTCTTCAGCTTGTGTTAACCACAGACCTTATTTCAGACATCTAACTAAAAATCCATTGACTTCCAGACGAGGGAACCGGAAGTGCTAAAATACTAAGTCATTTCCGGGTTTTAGGACTATGCATGATTAACTTAAATGGACATAACTCGGTGGTCATAAGTCTGACTCAAGTCCAAGTCTGTCAGAGCAAGTCCCTTGTTCTTGAGGGCAAGTTCAAGTTCTTTATCAAGTATCTGAGGTCTGAATGCTGACCGTTACAACACTGCATTTGCACATTTTATTGTCATTAACAGTGTCGTTCACATAGCTGAGACCAAGTGCCTTTAGGTAGAAAGTTTCACAAAAATGAACACAGACTTATTTTTAAGCCTAAAAGGTCAACCACCTGACCCCCAGGCTAAACTCAGAGCTAAGAGCCACGTTTCCTTGGTAACAATCAGTGGCACCTGCTGACCAGTGGCACCAAATGACGTGGCTCATAATTTTTGGTTTGCTAATGTTATGGAGCGAGCAATGAGAGGGGAAAGAGTAATCCCTTGGAAATATCAAGCTGCAAGGGCATCGTCGTACAGTGGGAGCACATAAATCGTGAGCTTTGGCTTTACATCGCAAATGACATACTCGTACAGTAGGAGTAGGAATTTCTAAATTGTACAGTGTATGCCCAGTTTGAGTGTGGAAAAAAAAACAGATACATGGCTGAGTTTGATGGTAAGTGCCTGGCAACCACTTGTTGTGAAGTGAATGCAATGGAACAGAGGTGGGAGAATGTGACATCTAGTGGCTGAGTGTTATCAATAGCACCTTTAATCATTTCAAGTCTCAAGTCAGTCAAATCTTTTGGGAGTCAGTTCTCAAATAAGTTGTGTCTCAGAGCAGTCAAGTCTGGTCGGACTCACTTTGACAGGATCCATACTTGTACTAGGCCTCATATTCCCATACAATAAAAACATAATGGTCTCCATCAGCCAGCATCAGCGTGACTGATAATATGACACAAATTCCTATTCACAATGCCGTGTTATAAAAATAAATAACACATTTATACTGATGCGCAGCCTTATTGGAGGTATTTCTACTTTTATGACAGTCATCAGTGGCTCCATTTTAGGACTTTGTAATCTTGTTATGTACCTTAAATCCGGCTCACACAACAAGATAACACTCATACTTGGAACCGGGGCCTCTAAGTAGCAAAACTGAATGAGATATATTCCCCAAAGATTGAATGGAGGAGGGGAAAAAAAGAGCATTTAAGAGCTCTCTATCAATTCAATCAGTATTTCTTATCCTGCCAGCTGAGACTTTTCATTACCTTGCTCAGCGAGGTGTGTAATACCGAGCCTATCAGGGATTGTGCATTATTGCTCGCAGTAAATGAAGGCCTTAGAGGTGTGTTTGCCAAGGCAGATTTAAGAACATCCCTTCAAAGATTTCCTACCGTCTTGCTATTATTGATGAAATCCCTGAGAGCACACTTGAGTCTGTGAGGTGTTTGTAATGCTGCCTTTATCCACACACGAGAACAATCAAAGAGGACGGCGGCGGCGGGCGGTGCACCCCTCGCACCCGGCACCGTGCCTCCTCTCCCGAGCAGCTCTCTCATCTGCAGAGGGAAGCTTTTCACATGAAGTTCATTACATCCCCTCTCGCCGCTCACCTCTCAATGCCGCTCTTTGTCCGCCGTAATCTCGGGATCCTTCAGAACCGCTAGCTTGAGTTTCACATTGGGGAGTATCTCAATGAGTCTGGAAGGGATTTCAAAGGCGAGGGGGCCGCTATATCATCCAAGCATGGTCCTCATGTCCTGGGCTTATCTTGACCCGGAGTCAAGTTGGCCACATGCTGCAACTGAATAGCCCCTCTCCATATCCCAATGTTGTTTTAACCAATTTGTTTGGTGGAGTTAAGAGAAACAGACATATAAAAGAGTGTGTTGCGGTGCATTTATCTATCCCTAACAAAGAGGGATAAACAGAGATGATGTGGAGAGGATACAAGTGTAACAAACTACAAAAGGAGTGTTTCAATCTGGACCACTTGGTTTCCATTTACAATAATCCAGGATAGGCCGTGGTGTGATAAAATCCTAACAACTTCCGCACTCCCAAAGATAAGCCTGCTATGCACTTACAAGACGGGAAGTGATCTGGGATATCAGCCTTTCAAAGCAGGCCAGCAAAGCCAAGTGAGCTTCACTGATGTGCCGGCCGGTGGCTTTTAATCCCCACACAGCGCTCCATTCTTGTGAGGGCGACCATATATTTTTTTAATTAAGCCCTTACCTGTCCACATCAAAAGGCGACTCAGATTAGTCTTTTGATCTGCCTAAGCTCTTTATTACTGTATATGGAATATGTTAAGATTTCAGCCCCAACAATGAATCATCTGTTTTGTGTAAATGCTCATAACCTGCTCTGCTCTCCGAGGTTGGCACTGACATGAGACGAAGAGGCCGTCCGGATATACGAGCGGCTTCTTAGCGGTGCGTATCTAGAGCAAAAAATATGATGCCGAGATAAGGAAGAAAAAGACAGGAAGCCGAGGAGGGAAGAGACAATTATTTGGCTCCGTTGCCAAATCGGAAACTTCAATGAAACATAGCTTGTGTGCAAAATGTCCTTCCACCTTTCCATTTCTCTCCTTAGGAAAGCCAACAATAACACAAAACCACAAAGCAGACAAAGGCTGTTGAATCTATTTGATTTATTTTAGCCCCCAAAAAGAAAATAAATGGCACATACAGTGAATAAAAGCTGATGCATTTCCTCTATGAAGAGTGGCTGTTTGAAAAGGAACCATTAAATTAAGAGCATAGCTAAGACGTTAGGGTGTTATTACAACCTGCACATGTACTTTCTTACGTCAGAATTTCCATTTCCATTATCTTTTTGCTCAATTAGTTTGAATCAATTATATACAGTGCAAATGTTTTCACACGTTGACAGAAAAATAGTAATGGGAGGCATCTGTAGGAAGGCTTTTCAATTTCTTTTCTGGCTTATCTTTCTGGTTTTAAGGCAGGATTCATGGTTTTTAAAGCACACTTTGAGCTACAAGTTACTTTACAACTAAACATAGCTAAATAAAGAATAATAAAATAATCCAACAAAAAGGTGTTAGGACTTTTAAACAAATACTGTACAGTAAAAAGTTATTTTATGGCACGCTAAACAACAATTGGCACAATGTGAACATAAACAAAGATCGAATTGTTGCCCTGATTGGCTGACAATGCAATTACAAGTGAATTATGCAGCTTTCATTGATGCCACCAACAGCTGCAGTTGTTAAAGGGTATATTTATCAAGTGATGTCACCTGCACTACAACCAGCATAACGCATTGTGCATTGTGGGTAATGTAGGCACCAGGTTTGAACAAGGAAAAATAATCAAAAGACTATCTCTGGATCTTAAAGGAGACATATCATGCTCATTTTCATGTTCATACTTGCATTTTGGGTTTCTACCAGGAGAAGTTTACATGCTTTATTGTTCAAAAAACACATTATTTTTCTCATACTATCTGTCTGAATGTACCTGTATTCACCCTCTGTCTGAAACGCTCCGTTTAAGCGCCTGTATCTTTAAGAACCCCTCCCGAAAAAGCCCAATCTGCTCTGATTGGCTTGTGGGAAAAACATGGTGCACCTTTACAAAGGTAGTTTAAATTAAAGGCAGTTCTCAAGTTGTGGGCGGTATATTCATGGATGTATAATAAGACCTGGATACGGTGCCGCCGCTCAGCATTGCTTCCAATTTTTTTCCAGTGGCCACTCGCGGTATTGCAACGGAAAATCTCCCTGCGGCCCACATTTGTAAAAGAGACGTCTATAGAACTGTTGATAGGACATCTTGAACTGCAAACATGTTTGATTATGACTCTTTCGATTATGAATGTTTGATCCATGGAGGTTTTATGTTTGTAAAACTTTCCTTGAGTCGTGATTTTAAAATTTGCAACATCATCACAATGTAAAGGCTATGGGCCGAGTGGGAACTGGGCGGGGCCAGCGGGAGAAACACTACTATACTGCGCATATTCAGTTGGCTGCATAACCCAGAAGTAAACCCGAAAGCTAGAAAACTTTTTTGCTGTATGCGCCAGGCGAGCAATTCTCAGTGGAATGAATAGGCGGCATCTTGGGGTCCGGTATCGAGTTCTTATAATACATCCATGGATATATTCTAATGAGCCTGCATGTGACATAGGAAGGGGAGCCAAACTGTAAGTTTTCTGATCTTAACAAACAACTGACTGGGTTGTCTTATTTCACAGTTTGTGGGTCGGTAGGCACTCCAGATACCCAAAAGTATGTGCACAAGCACTGAAAAGTGAGTTTTTCATGATATGTCCCCTTTAAGGAAGTGATGTTAGCATTTCATGAGACTTAAAACTTAGAAAATTATCATTAAAAAAAAGTATACATTTGTAATTTTTAAGCAACGTTGCTCAAATGTTTCCAAACGCAAATACAAAAGACACATTTACAGCTTCAAAGTAAAATCAAACTAACATAAAAGTTCCTGACATGCTGTACTGTTAGTACCTGTATCATCCTGGCCACAACGCGCTTGGTGGATTCTGTCGGGTATCTCAACTATGGTGTACGGTCATAGACCTGCTCTATATATAAAGCGTCTTGAGATAACTTCTGTTGTGATTTGACGCTATACAAAAATAAATTGAATTGAATTGAATTGAATCATGACACGTGTAGATAAATGTAAAAAAGAACACATTGCTGGTGTTATATATTGCTGCTCAAGAAACTCTGACCGACAGCATTTAGCGCAAAACTCCTCTCAACAACATCCCCTCTGATCGGCTTTAAGAAGCTCAAAGACACGTTTAAATAACAACAGCTTTCATATGTACACATGGGAAAAAATGAAAAACCTCAAGTCGAACAAATGCACAGCCGCTGATGACAGCTGTGCTAAGAAGAAAACGACAGGGCTCAAGAAAAATATCAGGTCACACAACAGCAAACAGTTGTGACACAACCAAAATTGTTGGCTAACAACACAGTGGAATCTGCTTCTCTCCTCCATAACAGCATTTAACTCGTCTTGAAGTTTAAAAAAGGCTGTCTCATCTTCAAAAGTGAGAACTCATAAGGAAAACATAAATATTAGTACATTGAAATTCTATGTTCTACCATTCATAAAAAAAGGCAAAGGCACAAATATCAACTTCTAATATAGGAGCAACATTCTGCTAAAACTCAACATTAAAACAGCTAAAAAGAAAATGTTAACATCACTAAAGTGTTTGGAAAAAAAAAAGTTTAAAGAAAAAACAATAGATGAAGTGAAGATATGCATAATACAGGGGTAAATATAGAAGGCATAATAATGTAAATGTCTTTTATTCTGAAAAGCACAGTACTGTTTTGGTGCGTTCACAGTGATCCTCTCTCAGATGAACTCTCCTCGGAAAGGAAGTGACTGAATGTTTTGCTGTTGCCAGCGGCAGCGCAGCCTGGCCAGCGGCGAGTCCCTCGGGTTCTCAAACTCGGAGAAGCCCAGCTGGTTGAGGATGTCATAAACTCCGGCTCTGGCAGCCACCTACCACAGAAACACACGAAATGTTAATGAACAGGCAACACAGCCAGCCATGCTTCTTTTTTTTTTTTTTTTTTTTATTTGTCCATCATGACCACACAAATGCTTTGACCGCCACTTTTTTGAGAGTTAAAGCAAGTTATCAGCTGTGCAGCTGTTACACTGGAACAACAGGCATCTACTGCGGCTTTGGAAACAACAGGAAGTGGAAGAAGAAGTATTCAGATCCTTCCAAAATATCGACACCACAATGAAAAAAAAAAATGCAATTAAAGTTTACTTAAAGGAGCGCTCCACTGATTTTACACATCAAGTTTAGTTTACTCGTTACAGTACTATTAAGCACTCGGCAGTCGAGCCATTTTGGCTTCATGCGCCACTGAGCAACTCTCATAGGAATGAACGGGAGCCCGCCTCCAACGCTGTATCCAGTTCTCTTTATACATCCATGGTTATCTCAGGAAAAAAAGAAAACTAAATCATCCCACACCAGGAGGCTCATATAAATATTCTTTTTGTTATTCAGTTTATTGTTTAATAAGTGCAAATAGCAAGTATGTAGACCGGATGAAGAGTGTGCCGAAACATTCCCGTGAGCTGTCCTTGAGCGTGTCACTGAACCCCAATTGTTCCGGATGGTCAGCCCTGTTTCTTGCATGGTAGCGGTGTGTGAGTGAATGAAAGGCGATTATATTTAAATGCAGTCTATTTACCATTGAAGAATATTCAAATAGATTTACTTTATTGATCCCAAAAGGGGAAATTGTTGTGTTACAGCAGCAGGTTATCCAGGCAATGCACAGGAACAGTAAATATACATATCAAGACTAGAGATAAATATCTATAGGATATCTATAGAATCAGAATATAAAGAATATATTAGAATAGACTTTAAATATACCAGACTACTACAACTAACATATAAAATATAAACATAAATAACATACTATATACATTAGCAATTTGTGCAAATTTGTTGTCGTTTTGAAATAAAAATTAAATGAGGTATGAATGTAAATGAAGTATACCGATGTGCAAGATTAATGAAGGAGCAAAACAGAGTGGAGTAGAAACTATAAAGCTGAGAGTTCAAGTGAAGTGTTGTATCGTGTTGTTATTTCTTTGGGCAGGAAATATTTTCTGTATCGGTCCTTGTGTGTGACTATTGTACTTAAGTGCAGTAATGGGACATCCTTGAAACAAAACCATGGAAACAGGATGTGTTATTCAGTTTTTCTCTGAGTCATTAGTGAATGAATGAGGACAGTGAGGAACACGGAGAGCTGTCCTTCAAGTGAGAGAGCGAGTTCAGAGTTTGTGTTAAAGCAGCAGGTCATACTGACTCATGGTCTGCTTCTTCTTTAGGGCAAGCACCACGGACAACCAGAAACATCTGGCCGTAAAGCCAAACAATACAAACAAATACAAACAAAACCCGGCAGACACCGACTTCCCTGCAAAATCTTTAAAGATCGAGCAGAAGCGCCACAGCTTGCCCAGTTTACTCTGCAGGAGAGGCTTCTAGAAACTGGACTGTGGTGTTCAGCCACTAAATTTAATAAAAGAGCCTATGAGAGACTAATAAAATCAAATCCTGCTAACAGTGTGTCAAATTTATTTATTTCCATCGATCCGTGTATTGATTTTTCACATCACGACCCATTTATAAAGGAACCGCCAGCTGTTTGTAAGAGCCGAGGAGACGTTCGGGGAATGACTCAGCGGCGGTAACGTGGCCTCAAGCGCTTTGCCAATTGAACCTCTCCCTCTTTGCCTTCGGGCGGTCAAGAAGTCTGCAAATTTTGGAGTGGAGAGGAATGTGCAAGAGGAGATGCATACTTTTAAAGTACACAAAGTTGAAGAATATGACTGTGGTTATGTTCTCGAAGGCTGTGAGGTAATCCTGTATGAAGTACGTTTAAAAAATGCACCGTCAGGTTCGAACGCTGAGGAGGACATAATGGAACAATGAACAGGAATAATAGTATCAAGATATCCCTTTCGCTAACAATGATTATAGCTTAGCGGGCCAGCTTTGTGCAGAAATAAACACAAGGCACCGCAGAGCGTGGTCTAGATTACCTTCTTGCTGACCACGCAAAATCAAATCTTACAATAGAGATCATGTATCGCTAAAACTTTTAGCTTTGTAGAGGTTCAAACCTTTCCCTTGGTCCTGTGAGCTGCGTCGCTACGTATGAACACATAATCATGCGGCTTCCATTGTCCTGTTTTAATTCAGCTTTTTATAGCAAATGCATGCACATCCATGTTTGCGTTTGATGTGTTCCTGGACGGCTGCCAGCGTGACTGCTGTTGCTGTATGAGGTCTTCGGTGGGAACAAATGAGTGGGGTGCAGCTGAACCATTAGTCAGTGGATGGGCTCTCCCAGGACGACTTCTGGGCTATTAACCAGGGTACTTAACCTGACTCATCTACTCCACATCCCAGCTGTCTAAATAGGGCATGAGAGAAAAATCTGAAACAGTGAAAAAGAGGATGTTGGGGAGGTTGAGATGGAGAGAGGATAAAGAGTGACTGCATGCCATCTCTGTGGGTCAGAGCTGCTGAGGGCGTTCACATTTTGTCATCTTTATTCTTCTTCTTCTTTTTTTAAAGAAATACTCCACCAAAAATCTTTTGCGTATCAAACACTGAATCCCTCTTGAGACGCTCTCACACCACTCCAGCTACTAAATCCACTTCTCCTCAGTCCATCTATGTGTTCAGTACATTTCAAAACACAGATTCTCCACCACAGAGAGGTAAATACACCTGTTCCATGATGTGCTAATGCCACCTCATAGCTCTGAAGCTCGGAAGTAGTGATTGTCTGGTAAAACGATGACTCACTGGAGCATACTGTCCATCTGGATTGACAGTGAAGACGATTACACAACTGATGTTCAGACAAGTGTTCCTTTAAACCTCACAGCAACAACCATCAAAAGCACTTACCTGAAGCCTTTTCTTTGGAGATGAGGCAGTCCAGCTTCCTCTCTCCATTAAACAAACACTGACTGTGAGTTCCAATACCCAACACTAGCATAACATCATTTATTATGCCAGGAAAAGATTTATTATATCCCAATTAGGGCTGTCAAAGGTAACGCGATAATAACACGTTAACGCAATTTCGTTTTAACGTCGCTATTTAACGCAATTTACGATTTTTAGGTTGTAGCATGCTCAGTTTTAAAGCGAGATTGGTACCAACCATGTCATTATAGCTTGTTGGGAAGGAGGCCAAATAACGCTTCAAACTTAGAAAACTGTCATGACCTTTTTCAAAGAGGTCCCTTGACCCTCTGACCTCAAGATATGTGAATGAAAATGGGTTCTATGGGTACCCACGAGGCTCCTCTTTACAGACATGAACACTTTATGATAATCACATGCAGTTTGTGGCAAGTCATAGTCAAGTCAGCACACTGACACACTGACAGCTGTTGAGTTTGCCATGTTATGATTTGAGCCTATTTTTTATGCTAAATGCAGTACCTGTGAGGGTTTCTGGACAATATTGGTCATTGTTTTGTGTTGTTAATTGATTTCCAATAATAAATATATACATACATTTGCATAAAGCAAGCATATTTGCCCACTCCCATGTTGATAAGTCGATTAAATACTTGACAAATCTCCCTTTAAGATACATTTTGAACAGATAAAAAATGTGCGATTAATGTGTGAATCGCGATTCAATATTTTAATCGACTGACAGCCCTAGTCCTCAATACTTAGTATGTCAAATGCGGTATGCCAAAAATACCAGGATGTCCTACTGCATCCGGTCGCACTACGGAGCGCGACAGATATGAGCAAGAGGGTCAAAGTTCAAGGCTCAATGTTACGCAAAGTAGTATATCCCAACTGTATGCATACTGAGTGCAACAGTACATACTTTGTAAGGGCAGCTGCAGTATGTACTAAAGTAGAAAGAAAAAGTATATGATTTGGAACGTAGCCTATATTAACGTTATAGCCTGCAGCCATGCCAGCATCTCTGTGAGGCTGCACAGCGATGTTTCGCGCTAAATGCTAAACATTGTAAACCGTTCTCACCATCTTAGCTTAACACATAAGCATGTTAACATGTGCTAATAAACACTAAAAACAAAAAGTACCAGTATCATGTCAACAATCCTCACGGGCACATTTTAACATGGACTTTTTAATAGGATTTTAAAGTTCTGTTATGTTGACCTGTTTGTAATGTAATTTAAATTTTTCTTGATTTTCATAAAAATAAAATGAAAACCCCCATGGCTCCCCAGGGTGCTGCTGTGGTAAAAAGAACATCTAAAGAAATGAGATGTGGGAAAAAGCATCAAATCAATACATGTGCACACAAATCAAAACAGATCAGATCTTTGATGGTGAATCGCGGCGGGCCTTGGAAGTTGTTGGTGCACAACTTTCTAGGTGACAGTACACAGAGCTGTCGGGGAGATGCCTTTCATGCCGCATTGAAGAGATCACAAACGCCAATACTCATTAGGCGGCTGGAGCGGCTGGGAGGGGGGGGAGCGGCGCAACGAGGAGACGCTGGTCTTTCCCACAGTCGGCTATCTCAAAGGCTGCACATACCGGGCGCCTGTGTAGGGGGACAGGGAGGCCTCTGTGCCACACATCAAAACAGCTGGAGTGACTGATAGGGTACCTCTCCTGCAGGCATCCATGGTATGCGCTGTACACAAGTCCTGCCATTGTGTAAAGGGCCACGCTTTGGATTAGCAAACATGGATTTCAATTCCAATAACTCCTCTGATGTTTCTGCTCTGATCTCACTACATGGCCACGAGGCAACACGGGCTAATGACGCTTAGGGACAATATTTGTCCAACGTGCACACAATGTCGCAGGGAGCGCTTACTTCAAATACGTACTGCTTGCTGCTGCATGGTTTTGATCCTGCAGTGAAACAACATAAAACACATGCTCCCGTGTTCAAACAACTGAACAGAAGCAACAACACCAAATAGGTCAGAGGCTCCATATCAGCTGGCACAGGCTGCCGCCCTGCATGACTGGAAACACTGTGCTCCCGCTTTTAGCCGTTGTAGAGATCAAATTAGTCCACACACACACATGCATACAGCCAGGG
Organism: Hozukius guyotensis; assembly: GCA_916700995.1. Taxonomy (NCBI): domain Eukaryota; kingdom Metazoa; phylum Chordata; class Actinopteri; order Perciformes; family Sebastidae; genus Hozukius; species Hozukius guyotensis. The sequence goes on along the minus strand of CAKALU010055216.1, from coordinate 9,241 downwards.
CAGGATGCAGGACAGACTGTACCGCTCAGATCTGGCAGGTTGTGTAACCGTGGCTTCAAATGCACGATCAATGCTGGCGATGACCCCCCGACCGCCGCCTCCGGCGTCGTAGTTTGTCATTAATGATCCTGCCACGGTCACTGGTGATAGGCTAATGATTGTGCCTACGGGTTGGTTGGGTCAGATTGGCTGGGCCGCTGCCAGATTCTGCTGCAACTGGGCCAGTGAACACATCGCAGTACTGATGGTGATGGGGGCAAAATGTAGCACATACTGTATGTCACAAGAGATTACGCTCTTTAATGTTCTTTAAACAGAAAACATTCTGCAAGTTGACCTTAAATTCTGTTCTGTACTGTACTAGTTTTCATTTTGAGAACAGCGTGGGAAGGATTTGTGATTCTCATTTTATCACATTATCCAGTGAAGATGACGAATGTGAAGGACACAGTAGAGAAAACAGAGTCCATGTCCGGACCGGATATGAGTACACTTGACCCCAAATTCCAGTCAGTACCATACTCGAGTCCACTTGAAAAGGTGGTCTCAAGTACGGTTCTGAAAGGACAGGCTTTTTTCAACGCTGTCGGTCTCCTCTGAACTGGACAGCCATGATAGACAAAGCAGGAAGGCAGGCGAGAGGTTCCTTAAAATATAGACAATAGTAGGCGATGGGGTTGGGCGATGTTTGTTATTTTGTTTAGCTAGTTTAATGGTCTGCCACCAAAGAACGAGAGCCGCTCAGCTACTCAGCGGGCAGAGAGAGAGAGACAGCAGGGGGGAAACAGTGTGTAGAGCCGGAATATTTTCAAATCTAACTCGGTGTAATAAGGGTTTATTTCAACCAAACCAGAGTTGGACAGACTAACGACGACTGTTTTAGTGAGTTTCATTGTGTTTCTGTCCAGTTTGAATGAAGTGTGCTCAACAGGTCTGAGTTTTGTTTAAGCACTGCACTTCCCAGAGAGCTCCTGTCAATCAAACGGTGTCTAGTGCTGCTCTGACAGGTCGAGGAAGTGTCTTTCTATTCAGTCCAGACTGCGGCTGCTGAAAATGAATATAAATCTGGAGAGCAGAATGGAAAATACACAGGAGAATAGGAGGAAATAATGGATAACCTTCCCTGCATGTAGTTGACATTTTAATAGTGTGCACTATTCATACGGACAACCCCTCTCTTTGACCTTATACAGTATGTGTGTGTATACATGTATATATATTATATATAATAGGGCTGTCAAAGTTAACACGATAATAATTCGTTGACGCAAAATCGTTTTAACGCCACTAATTTCTTTAACGCATTAACACAACGGGTCTTTCGGAGGTTGTAACGGGTTTTAAAGCCAGGGTGACGATACGGGCATCACATGAAACTAGAAAAACATAAGGAAGCCATTGGTATCAACCATGTCATACTAGCTTGTCGCGAAGGAGGCTAAATAACGCTCCAAACTATGGGTACCCACGAGTCTCTCCTTTACAGACATGCCCACTTTATGATAATCACATGCAGTTTTGGGCAAGTCATAGTCAAGTCAGCAAACTGACACACTGACAGCTGTTGTTGCCTGTTGGGCTGCAGTTTGACACGTGATGATTTGACCATATGTTTTATGATAGATGCAGTACCTGTGAGGGTTTCTGGACAATATTTGTCATTGTTTTGTGTTGTTAATTGATTTCTAGTAATATATACATACATTTGCATAAGTATATTTGCAAATATATTTAACCACTTTCCCTGTTGATAAGAATATTAAATACTTGACATATCTCTCTTTAAGGTACATTTTGAACAGAAAAAAAATTTGCAATTAATTTGCGATCAATCGCGATTAACTATGGACAATCAAGTGATTAATCGCAAATAAATATTTTAAATCGACTGACGGCCCTATATACTATACATGTGTGTGTGTGTGTTTTCTGCTTTAAGGTTCATGCCATGTAACCATGACATCCTGACTGAGAATCGAAGCCAGGGACCTTTGTGTCAAATGTCATCTCACCTCCCTGCTGCCTCCCACTACTCTCTCATTCTCAACCACATGCTGTGATGAAGCATTAAAAAAGTTTACAGTAAGTAATTATCAATGATGTAAGACATCTACCTGCTTCCGCTGACATTCAGAATATAAAGAGCATCTAACTTTAGGACAGTTTATTAGCGACAGGTGGAGACGCGGCGCTGTCAGGTGTCCACTCATCTGGGTTTGATTCATGCAGCAGCTCCATCTAACGTGAGCTCAGACCATAAGTAGGATAGTGATGTGATTTGGATGTGTTCTTCACTGGAGTTTCAGCCTGCAGTGGCCGAGCACCCCCAGCCGGTTTGCAGCGCATTAACACTGGACTGTAGCATGTGGTCAGGGCTCTGTCAGCAGGCTAGTTAGCTGTTAATTAAACTCCCATTCAGCCAGAGGAGAAAGTCACTTTATAATGTGCCACAAGTCTCCAGCACCACGCTCAACATGTACAACCAACTGTGAGCTGTGGTTCACTCCTGGCCACAGGAATCCTCTTTTCTGAGGTTTACCGTAAGTTCTCTAATAGCAGGTAACCTGAATTTACCTCAGAAGCAAAGAGAACCAGGCTTTTATTTATAATTTCCCCAGTTAAACGTGCAGTAGGCCGAATGGGCAAAAATTCCATGTTAACCATTCAGCATATTGTAATTCAAGTGTTCTGAGAGAAGTCTTCTGTACCTCCTCATGGCTCTGTTTTCAGGCTTTAAAAAAATCTAGCCCGTGACGGGAGACTTTGACCAATCACAGGTCATTTCAGAGAGCGTTCCTATTGGCTGTTCGTTCAACGGAGGCAGCTGTTAAATTAGCTCGCTAGCTCACTCTCGAACTCCGATCAAATTGTCAAACTAGGCAGCGTTGATCAAATATTAATTAATATTCTGTTACTGTAATGCCTATTTCTCTCCTCAAATGTTTTCAGAAATGAGAAAGTTTGCTCCAGCTTGTGGGCGGTGCTTGGTATTTCCTCAATAGATCTCAACATGGCTACCGGGTCACAAACCTTCTCATTTTACAGCTAAACGGTACACTACAAGATGTTTCTGAAAACATTTGTGGCGAGAAATAGGCATTACAGTAACAGTATATTGATTCATATTTGATCAGCGCTGCCTAGTTTGACCGTTTGATCGGAGTTTGCGAGTGATTGACAGCTGGCTCAGAGACGGCAGACTCCAGATCAGCTCTGAT
>CAKALU010055215.1:0-12430 GCA_916700995.1 Hozukius guyotensis | reverse complement strand
GCCAATGTGTGAACAGGTTGTTGTAGAAATGGAGTCCGTTAATGCCAACAAACGACCAGCCTCCACCACAAGTCAGACTCCAACACAAACGCCACCGAAAACACAAAGTTTTGGGCATCAAAACGGACCCTGAGCTGGCAAAATTCCTATTGGACTGGGAAGCTAACATTACTGCCAAGCATGTGATATATTGTGGTTTTAGCAGGCGATCGCGGGCGAACCCAAACGACTTTACGGTCTTTCAGAGGCTCAGAACCCAAGAAATCTATTGGTAACAACCATGTCATACTAGCTTGTCGGAGAGAGAGGCTAAATAACGCTCCAGTAAATTTTGGAGAGGAAAAACTGTCATGGCCATTTCCAAAGGGGTCCCTTGACCTCTGACCTCAAGATATGTGAATGAAAATGGGTTCTATGGGTACCCACGAGTCTCCCCTTTACAGACATGCCCACTTTATGATAATTGAATTTATGAATCACATCAATTGGGTATCACTGTAAAGCTGAGACTCTTGTGGATCCAATGAGCCCAACTGTATTCATGTGTGATGCTGTTAGTCCCAATAGTTTTTTTAACCATTTTTTGAAACGTGACCTCACTGTATAAAATGACCTGTGGTGACCTCTAGGATAATCACAGCCTCATGAAACTTTACAGCCACAAACTAGAGACCTAGAGCATTCAGAGGATGGATGGTTTTCCTAGGTAGATTGACAATAAGGGGGTTTCTAAGCAGTTTACACAACAGAAGTGCTCGCCATCCAATCGCCGAAAAATGCAATTCTTGCAGAAATCTCCAAATGTCAAAAGTTTTTGAAACCAAATCACAGCATGGCTTTTTTCTATGGTGTTCCTCAAGGTCTTGGTGTCTTAATGTGGTATTTTGGAGGGATTATTGATCATTTTTATCAATTCTCCAGTGGTAAAAAATGTTTAAATTTAGCACCAAATCTGTGTAACAAATGGTATCAACCCCAAATTTGCTGCAACAGCTTATGAGACATAATAGAGCATGGGGATGATCATCATATACTTCTATCATAATGTTCTAAACCCTTATACACTTTCTGATTTATGACTAGAACAACTTTACACACCGTGCTGAGCTGCGTCTCAAATTAATCTTCAGATTCCCAGCTTTCAGATGATGTACACCACTTCTATGTGACATCTACTGTCAACCTGCTATCTCACCCTAAAGACCTCCTGTACCCCCCTAAAAAAGACAAAAAAACGGGTCTATTGTGGGTCTCAGAGGGTTAATAAGCAATTTCTGATTCCTCCATATAGCCCCTGTATGTACAGTACTTGAGTAACTGTACTTTTCACCACTGTTGAACTCAGACGCTCTCTTGTCTCTCCTGCAGAAACACAAATGAATGTCGCCTTTCACTTCGTATTGAGACAAGCAGCAAAGCAGCAAGTGAGGCGAGACTGTGTGTGTGTGTGTGTGTATGTGTGTGTAGTGAAGTTTGTTTGGCAGCACTTCTGACAGCGTTGAGGCCCTCGGTGCTATCCAACAGAATGGCCCAGTCTGTCTCCACTCTATCTCAAAGAACCATATGCTTCTGGATAGCACGGCCCGACTCGCTCGTGTGTGTGTGTGTGTGTGTGTGTGTGTGTGTGTTTTCATTGTTTTTTAGCGTGAGCATGTGTCCATATGTTCGAGCATCTAACATCTAAACATCCAGATGGCGAAGCATCAGTCCACACAATGTTTCCTTCCATCATCAGGAAGTGGCTTGAAAAGCGTAAAAGACAATAAATATTCATCATGTGGGGTTTAGGGAGCGACCACACCGCTCGCCTGACAATTATACTGCATTATGGGAAGTGTAACGGGGGAAAAAAAGAGTTTATTCTTAAACACCAAATAAAACTGAAGATGACGATGGAGAGTAAGACAAGCTGTGGTTTAAATAACCAAAAGGAATGGATTCAGTTTGAGAGGAAACGACAGATTATCAGCTGGGTTTATGTGGTGGAGGATGAAGTATTCAGATCCTTTACTTAAGTAAATGTACTACTGTTACAAGTAAAGGTCATCTATTGATGTTCCTTCAGTAAAAGTATGTAAGTATAATCAAGAAAATGTAGTTCAAGTATTAAAAGTATAAAAATGTCCCATGTTGTTCTACTATAATATATTATATCATTATATTATTACGCATGCATTAATATAAAGGCCTTTACACACCGAGGACGTGACAAATAAATGACATAAAAATGCGAAATATTCGCCTGCAAATATTACATGTCTAGGGCTTTTATTGTGAAAGGTAAGAAAGAAAGGAGTGGATCTGGTATGCGCTGCGTTTGTCAAGGTTGAAAGGAGTAATCAAGTTTGTGTCGGACAGACGATAGAGCCTCAGAGTTGTTGTTTTATAATCTTCGTTGTGCACAACGTGGCTGGTTGATGACTTTATTTGCGGTGCGAAAGCACCCCAGAAAATCGCAGCGTAATATTCACGTTCTGTGTGAAAGCAATCATGACAAAAACACAAAAAAGTGTGTAAAGGCCTTAAAAGTAGGATTTTACTGTTGTAGTTGGTCAATACGTTCTCACTTCCAAGTCGTCAAATATCGCCGCTTGGTCAGTGGCGTCAAACTATGACGCTCTACGAACCCCTCTAGTGTCAGTTTGCACGGGTCAAATTTCCACTCGTTGACAATGTTTTTTTTTCAAAGTAAAGTTCCGTGCGCACAGTAAAAATAACTTGGTTAGGTTTAGGAAAAGATCATGGTTTGGGTTTTAATAAGTATGTTAGATATGTACTTAAGTACTTTACGTATGGCGACGTAAGTTAAGTACGCAACACACTAACAACGGTCTCCTGGGTGAAATACCTATGTTTTTGGACCTAACCTCCTCCTTTCGCAGATTTTATCGCTCTTTATATGAATGAGTTGGTTGAGCTGGAGCTCATTTTGAACTATTAACTAATGAATAGTTTAATTATGGATTAATCTGCTGATTATTTTCTCCGTTAATTGATTGATTGGTTTGTAAAATGTCACCCAAAAGATCATCTTCAATGTCAATGTTGAGGTTTGTTTTGTCTAAAAACCGCAATAATATTATAATTTAATTCGAGGAAATCTTTTGCAGAGAGCTACTTTCTAACTACGTCAAAGAAAGAAATAACCTGAGTGACGTTTCTATCTGAGGACACGCAGGTTTCTATGAGTTTTATTACATTTTGTGGATTCTTGTCTCAGCTCAGCCTCCTCTGACCTCTCCTCTGACACGTTCATCTCTGCTTCTCTTCAATATGATCCAACGACGGGCTGTGAATCAGTAAACGGCAGGGAGAGGCAAAAGGCCAGGGTAACAGGATTGTATTATTTAGATTTGAAGAATAAACTTTTTAAACAAACAGTGTGACTGCGATGTGAATCACATGTATTATTAATGTGTAGTAGTAGAAGTAGAATGAATCCAGATTTTCTTTCCATATGTGGCTGGATTTATATAAAATGAGGCAGACGGAGGACAGAGACACTCAGCAGGTCCAGATTGTAGGCAGAGACGCCCTCTGCTCTCCGTCTGACCTCTACGCCATAAACACACACACACTGTCTGTCTGTCACACACACACACACACACACACACAATGAGTCATGTGTCATGTGCCAAGAGAGACAGTCGAACAACAGCAGCCACATCCAGACAAAGACCTTAATTTTTGTGCATTTAAACAGAGAAACTGGAACACAAAGTCAAGAGGGAGAAACTGTGAATGAGAGTTTCATCCTGAAGGCCGTTACACACCGGGACGAATAAACAATGAAATAAACAGGAAATAAACTGGGACACATTTAGTATGTTTACGTTTAAAACTGTGAAATGGTCTAAATATTGTAGATTTGTGACATCACAAATGGACAGAAATCCTAACGGCTTGTTTCAAACGCACAGTTTCTGAATACGGGCTGTGTGTATTTCTCCGTGGATTGAGTGTTTTGATACTTTCACAGTATTTATATATCACTTAAACCTGCTTTATAATATAAAAGACATGGAAATCTCACTTTTTTGCAATATGGGACCTTTAATGTGACGTCACAAGTTCTGCTTAAAGGATGAAATTACAGTTTCAAACTGCTGAAATCGGATTTTTTCCACAGAAGACCTACTTTATTAAAACACGCAACTGTCCGCTCCCCTTAGACTACTTTATACACACCTACACAGACACACTGATGGCCAGTTTGACACACATGCCTGCTTTCACACACTTAACAGCAACCTTTGGTGACTAATGTCCTGCCTCCGTGACCAAATGCTTTAGCTACACAGGTGTGGGAATCGTGACGGATTTATGTTCAGGTCAGCAAACTCTGTGGCAGCAGACATTGTGACGTGTTACAGTAGGAGAAACACAGGTGTAAATAATAACATTAATGACGGCTAAACTCCTTTTATGCATGCCGGCTCACTGTCTGGGATGCTTGAATAGCAGAAAATAAAACTGATTGTGTGACGTGAAGGGATCAAACATGACGCCAAATCCACTGAGCAGTTATTAAATGACGATTAGTCATTGAACACTGTAAAGAGGCAGAAAGTGACGGAAAGAAAAGGAGGTAGAAAAATGTAACAGAAGAAGAAAGAAGGAAGATAAAAAAAAAATCAAATAACAAATGTGTGTTCAAAGATAAATGAGCTATTCTGTCAAAATATATAATAAATGTTCAAACAACGCCACCACTAAAACTATCTGCATAAGTCCTTTTTAAACAGGATTTTAAAATGTGCAAATGACCGTGCAGACGTGTGCATTTCTGTGTGTGTGTGTGTGTGTGTGTGTGTGTGTGTGTGTGTGGAGGCGTATTTGTGTAGGATTTTAAGCAATTAGGACAGGAAACAGAGGCGCTGTTGCTTTGGCTTCCCTGTGGAGTTAAGTTATGCACCGTCAACACACACACACACACACACACACACACACACACACACACACAAAGAGCGAATTCCCACACTGACCAACAACACGGTCTCAGCTGTGAAACATCACATACACACACAAATACACACACTTAAAAACACACCCTGAACTTCCTCCTGACCCATTTCCCAAACATACAACACACCACCGCTCTGTTTCATCCCTCCATCTCTTCATCCTTCTCTCTCTCCTCTCTCTCTCTCTCTCCTCTGACCAGACCACTTCTGCTTTGTGTCACCACATCACACACACACACGGTTAATCAGTTTGTTTATGAGGCCAAAGGCATGCTGGGTAAACTGTACTGTGTCTTTATGTAACGGTTTCAGGGTTCAGGAGGGTAATGAGTCTCCTGTAAGACCCACATTCTGGTGTTCATTTCAATAATGATACCACACAGATTTTGACTTTAGGTTTAACGGAAGCTAATGTCGTGTTTCATTTAGGGCTGTCGACATTAACGCGTTAACGCAAATTAGTTTTAACGCCACTAATTTCTTTAGCGCATTAACGCAGCTTGCGATCTTTCGGAGGTTGTAGCGAACTCAGATTTAAAAGGTCCCATATTGTAAAAAATTTGATTTTCAGGTCTTTTATATTATAAAGCAGGGTTCAGTGCTTTACAAATACTGTTAAACTATCAAACGGCTCAATATACAGAGAAATACACACAGCCTGTATTCAGAAATTGTGCGTTTGAAACAAGCCGTCAGGATTTCTGTCCATTTGTGATGTCACAAATATACAATATTTAGACCATTACATGGTTTTAAATGTAAACATTCTAAATGTGTCCCAGTTTATTTCCTGTTGCAGTGTATGTAAATAACATCAGCTGACAGGAAGTAAATATGGACCCAAACTGTTGCCTAGCAACGCAATTCTGTTGCAATTCCATTGAGATGCACTAAAACGGAGTGTTTCAGACAGAGGGTGAATACATACTATATTTAGACAGACAGTACGAGGAAATGATGTGTTTTTTTTACATTACAGCATGTAAACATGTTCTATTAGAAACACAAAATACAAGTATGAACCTAAAAATGAGCACGATATGGGACCTTTAAAGCTTGAGTGAAGATACTGGTGGGCATGTCTGTAAAGGGGAGACTCGTGGGTACCCAGAGAACCCATTTTCATTCAAATATCTTGAGGTCAAAGGTCAAGGGACCCCTTTGAAAATCACCATGCCAGTTTTTCCTCGCCAAGATTTAGCCCAACTTTGGAGCGTTATTTAGCGTTCTTCCCTGGTTGGTACCAACGGATTCTTTATGTTTTCTAGTTTCATATGATACCAGCATCTTGACGCTAGCTTTAAAACTGAGCTACAACCTCTGAAAAATAAAGGTTGGGCACTGTCGCCCTTATACAAATTAAATTGTTCCTTGCAGAGCTTTATATGTAATTATATGTCATCAACCTCTAAATTTTCCTTACATTACCAGAGTAGAATTTACTAAATATATAAGCTGCTGAGACTCACATTATATCGCATATAGTGCATAGTTGACAGTCCTGACTCGAGCCCCTCCTCATTACACCTTAATATATACTGGCTATAGTTTGAATATTGTATCATATTATTCAATATTTCATTGAATATTGTATGAAGCGTCTATTTGAATTCAGACGCAGTAATGCTGGGGGTGACGGATGGATAGAGAATAAATACATCAAGAATTAGACACGACGAAGCAGGAGAATGGAAACGCTGAGAGATGAATGGACAGAGATATAGAGCAGGTAAAGGAAGTGTGTATATCCATACTGACTGTCATGATTTGAATATATCCGATTCTCACAATGACAGGTTGATTGTGTTGCCCTTTACGGAGGTGAATTTGACCGCGTGTGTGTCGCTCATGGAAACTCGGCCTCGTCTGTAAATGTGCTGATGCACTTCTTCTTCTGGAAAAAATATAAAAGTGTGATCTCTGTCTCTTATCTGGCCTCCTTTATTATATCCCAGCATTCAGATGGGTACAGCGTGAGATGAGAGAATCAGTTTGTATTGAACATGGTTGAATGCAGCGCTGATGAAAGCTCATGCTGATAATAGCTTTTTCATTATGTCCTTAGCCGGGCTTGGCATTTCATTTTCTGTTGCAGACTTCTGATTCTCGCTGCCGCTGCTCTGGATGTGTGCCAGCGTCTCTTCACTGGAGTTCGATTGTGTGTTTGGGAATATTATTTTCTGTATTGCATTTCTGCTCGATTAAAGCTTCGTGGAGAGAGACGCGGGGGAGTGCGAGGGATTTTATTCACCCCTAAAAATAGACGTCTGCGATTAAGAAAAATCAAACTGAAGCAGCTGAAAATTTACCCTGTAACCCCTGTGGCTTTTTAGATTTTATGTAATTGATATAAGACCGTGATCAGCCATGATTTCACAGCCATGTTTCCACCAAATGGTGGTTATTAAGTAGTTAGCGGGCAGATCTATGTCAGAAGAAGTTTGATAATGGAGATTTTGAGGAGACGTACGGTGAGACTCAATCATTTTTAGCCATGCTAGCTGTCTGGCTGTAAGGAAAGTAGTGCCGGTTAGCTTTCATAAACAACATCAAGAGCTCAAACAATTATTAAAATAATCTTTCAGTTGATTGTAGGGCTGCACCTAACGATTATTTTCTACATTAATGATTAATCGTTTGGTCTATAAAATGTCAGAAAATAGTGAAAAACATCCCAGTTTCTCAAAGTCTAATGTGATGTCTTCAAATATCTTGTTTTGTCAGTCTAAAACTCGAAGATATTTACTTTAATATTATATAAAACAGAGGAAAGCAGGAAATATCAATATTTGAGAGGCTGAAAACAGCATTTTCTGCTATTTTTGCATGCAAAATCACTTTAACGATTAATCGATTATCAGAATAGTTGGCGATGATTTTTCTGTTGATTGATTAGTCGAGTAATCATTGCAGATAGTTGATTGACAGAAAATTAATTGGCAACTGTTTTGATAATTGATTAAAGTGTTATTGATTTATCAAGAAAAACACCAAACATTCTCTGGCTCCAGCTTTGTAAATATAAAGTTTTGTTGCTTTTCTCTGTTTTATATCAGTTTAAATTGAATATATTTTGGGGTTTTTGACTGTTGGTCAAACAAAGCAAGACATTTCTGACATTTTTCAGATTTTCTGACATTTGCTATTAATTGATAAATCCAGAAAATAATGCAGAAAATATTCAACAATGATTGTTATATGCAGCCCTTGCTATGTCTTTACTTTCAAGCCATCCAGAGCAGTTTAAGCTGAATGTGATGTCAGACAGCACAGCTTAGTCCAGTATTTACATTAACTACATTTGTTTCAGGCCTTTTGGGAATGGAGTGAGATCAACACTGTCCAGATGTGTAATGTTAGCATTCAGCTGATCTTGGCCTACGTTAAGTTTGGCTTTTGCCAAGTTCAAATCAACAATAACATTTAAGTTGGGTCTTGCTTCTGGTACTGGTGAGTTAAGTGAAATACCATCGAGGAAGTTAAGTTCTAATAGTACTTTTTATGCCAATTTGTTTGTACGTAATTTGCCAGCGTAGTGCTGGATAACGTTGCAATGCATTGCTGCATAAGTTGAGAAGAAGTTCAACTTATTTGCTGGACGACCCTACTGGATCCTCTACAGTACGTTGGCTTCTCCGCCTCATTGAAATGAACGAGGAGGCTGCATGCTAGTGTTGATGTGAAACGCAGCCTTAGACTAGAATGAAATCCATTTGTTGCATGGGGCAATTGAGGATAAGATACAGAGCCAAGTGATTCATCCCCAAGGAGAAATCCTTTATTTTGTTTTGTTGCCTCTCCCTGTGCTTTTGTCAAGGAATTCTGGGAAAGTCGTAAGAGTTTGGGATGCTCAGTTCGACAAGGAAATATGGAAAATTCTCTTAGGTCATACTTGGAGATATTCTCAGACTAGTTTGACACATTAAAGAACATTTTTACTCGCTGAAGTCATTGAAGCTCTCTGACTCAGTAATGGACAGCCATGGAAGAATCATAAATTGAGGCCACAGTGTGTCAGCCCAGTTCTCACACGCCCTCTGGTTGCATCAGATTGGAAGTCGTGGGATTTTGTTTACATGGTAAACACCTCATACTTGTGATGGCCTGTGGGAGATGGGTTTGATGAGACTCCTCTTCTTCCCTGAGGAAGGTCAGTCATGTTGAGCAGAACCAGATGTTTTTACCCTCCACCTATCCAGCTATCCACCCTACTGCTCTGCAGCAGTTGTGTCTGATACGGGGTTTTTAAAGGCTGGTAGAGATATTTTGGGAATTTTTGCATTCATTTTTTCAGTAATTTCTAAAAAATATTATTCTACTGTTGGTGGGAAAGCCACCAAAACTACACTTAAATGACAGTAGACCATTAGTATAGATCACACTGGGGCATTACTGTGGTTTTAAACTTATGTTTGCTTTTTAAATGTTTTGTGAAACAAGTGATAAGACAATATTTATTTGTTTTCACATTGTTTTGGATCAAGCTTATAGCTAAATGTCTGGACTGAATCTAGTGGTGAAACAATTAATTGATCAGTAGATTGACAATAAATTAACTGCAACCTTCACTTAAAGGCCCTTAAAGTCACACCAGAAAGTGGCACGGCGAAAGTCATCCGTGAGTCAGAGCTGTCATTATCTGTCGCCGCTCTATAAAGAGAAGCTGACAGAAGCAAAGGGGTGATATATTATAAAACTAAAGTTAGTTAATGATATCGATCCTTATGAATTAGCAGGACCTTGACAGCTCGCCACCCATTACAGTCACTGATCTGTTTTTTGCGTGAGCGCCTACACCTGTCAGCAGTTCAAAAAAATGGAAATCTTTGGAGGCTAATGTTCAATTTACAAACGGATGGTTAACGTTACCGGACCTTCAGATCTACAAGTCAAACGCCAACTACTCAATCATCTGGACAAAGATAAGCTAGCTAATGCTATCCTAACTGAATGCCAACAAAACGTCGGCTAATACTGCGTAATTAATCTACCTTATCTTGCGAAATTAAACCCATAACGTTAGCCTACTTTTGTCTCTGACTGTATGCTATATATACTACATTTAGTGTTTTGAATCCTATTCACTGTGTAGGGTTTTGTGTTAGTTCAGCAAGTTCTTTTGACACTTGCACTAAACAGCCAGGAGATGGTACTCTTACCCTCCAAAAATGGGCAACTTGCTGTCGATGACGTCGCCTTCCCGTTCCTTATTTTGGACTCTACGGCTCTCCGTTTGCTTTTGGTCAATGGCACAATTCACAGTCCTAAGTAGGCTTCACCACAAGTTTAATTTGACGTAAAATATTTGCACGGATTTACTTCGTACCTGCAAGAAAATCCACTGATTGTTGCAAATATTGTCATTTATCATGCAAAAATGCCAAATATTTGCAGATTCCAGCTTGTTAAATGTGAGGTTTTGCTGCTTTTTGGTTTTAAATTATTACAAACTGAAAAAAAATTGGGGTTTATAGTATGTTGGTTGGGAATATTGTAAGCAATTTGAAGATGCCACCTTGTGCTCTTGGGAGATGTGCGAGGCTATTTTTTACAAGCCGTCAGAATCTTAAATGGACGACAGGACTGGGGAGTGTGGTTGTATTAGGCGTCTCCCGGTTATGAATGTGTGGAATTAAGTGAATGTGGAACCAGGTGGGTGTTCAGTCAACCTCCTCCGGGGAAATAAAAGAATATCACCACACTTGTTGCCAGATAATGTTACGTCATAAATCCTCAGTAATGGGTTTTCATATATATAGAGAGGATTGGGAGTGGAGGGAGGTGAGATATTGGGGGAGGAGAGGGAAGTAAAGAGCAGGAAGATAGAAGTTATATAAGTTTCTTTCTTTAATGCTCTCATATATTGGTTTTAGATTTGTCTTTTCCCTCCTCTACCTCTCTGTAAACAAAGAAATTCTTCCTCCAACATGGACCCGTTTAGTTTCCACTTCATTTCAGAGCTGGTCGGTCTCGGTGGCCTTGATCAGCATACTGATAGAGGCAGATTCAACATTTCCTGTCAGACTGTTAAACAAACTGCTGCAGCTCTGTTCAACTCCCTCCGTTTAATCTCTCCTCTCCTTCCTTCCTTACCTCATTTCATCTCCTCTTCATTCCACAAACCTTCAAAGGGGAGTATTTTCTTATTTAAGTGACAAATTGTCTGTATATTAATGACATTTTAACCAAAAGTTGTTTAATTACTTAACCTCCTTCGCGACAAGTAAGTTACGTTGCGTTTTTGTGGACAATTTGTGGACTGAAAACAACAGTGCTCTCGACCACTCGTTGAATTTTCTCTCACCAAAGAGAAGAGCAATAATAAGAAAACATTGGTGCTGGATGAAACACCATCACCATGCTGAAATGTAGCCATCCACAGTCAGTCATTCTCACCAGCACACAATCACTCCTGCAGGGAAACTTTGCAGCACATAGGAAATTGAAATTGAGTTTAGTTAATTAAGGCCTGTACAAACATGAAAGCTCTGTGGTAGAATAAAGAGATATTGGATGTTATACAACATCAGGTGGATGTGAGTGAAGACACTTGTGTTGTATCTCAGTGTTGAACATGTTTGATTTGTATTTCAGGAACATCTTATTTTCCTTTTTGGTGTTTGCGACATAATAATAAATTTGTGGTTTATTTTAGATTACACTGCCCTGATACACAAAGTGAGACTTTTTTGGAGCAGGAGAGGAACTGTTGACATTAATACTGACAGTCCCCGTCTTCTCTAGTGTGCAGTAAATGTGCGAGTGGAGTTCACATATTTTGAGCCGGCCTTTACAGCTGCAGCTCCCCTCTGAGACACACAAACACCCACACAGAAATAAAGATGCAAACACACTGAACTTCCTTCTGCAAAATAAACCAGAGTTTTCCTGTACGCCTCCCACAGGAAAGTGGGAGAACGTGTGTGTGCACTAAAGGTTTAAAAACTTTGTCTCAAAACTTGTTTCTCAGACAAATAAATAAACTAGATATGAAGATATATACAGCAGAAGATGGTTGGATGAAAAATAACATTTCAACTTGTGTTTAATATTAATAGGATTTATTTAAGTGGGCTGTCCATTTATTGAATGCTTGTTAAAGGGACTATTTGTAACTTTCAGAAATGCTTCTTAACAGCGACACCTGTGGCCGTGAAATCAACGAAAGTCAGCGTCGGGCTCGCGCTTGCTCGCTCTAAATATACCTGAACGAGCATCGCTCAAAACAGTGAGGCGACACACGTCAGCTAAAACCACAATATCACTCTATATTTCAGCTGCTTGGCAGTAATGTTAGCTGACCAGACGAAGGTCTCTCCATGAACATGATTTAGATCTGATCCTAGTGTTGGCTTTTCCTGCCTAAGTGCAGGCTGAGGCAGCGGGGCTCTGCAGCGTGTCTCCCTGCTCTCTCCGCCCGCAGCCGGAGAGAGCAGAGGAGACACCGGCACCCGGTCGGTAACGAG
>CAKALU010055214.1:0-46538 GCA_916700995.1 Hozukius guyotensis | reverse complement strand
TATTCCTTATTTTGTGAGTTCTCTTTTCCATAGAAGTTACTTTATCAAGGTGCTGAACAAAGGGATAAGATAAAAGTGACTTCCTTCTCTTTAGTGCTGATATGAAGTGTAATCAAGTCATAATGAGATTGTGTGGACACGTTAGTTGACCTTCTGACCTTTACTTTTCACCCAGACTACTGAAATACTGCTTTTGTTGTTTGGTTTCCTGCCTCGGTGGCCACTTCACTGACTTATTATAGAGAGCAATTTAATAATGCCATGTTTACTCAGTCTCATCTCTTCCACAATGCCTACTCTTTTTTATGATATATTATTCATCAAGTGTTGTAATTGCCACAGTGGGAGACAGCCTCAGCCAGAAGACACTGCAGAAAACTGCACTCATATTTGCACTAGTAGGGAGGCATAGTGTTCAGCCAAAGCCCAGTGTCTGTCTGCCTGCCAGGGGACATTTTAGGGTAGAGGCAGCGTGCCTGTCCATATTTTTGGTCTCCTCTCCCACCACTGCATTCCTTCCTGAGGTAGCATCAGTGACGCTCATACAGCAGGACCCCAGAAGGAGCTCCTAAAACACAATCACTTCAAAAACAAAAAAAGAGTGCTGATAACGATGAAAGGCAGTCATTTTTTTCTGTTTATCAGCCTCTTAAATGCCACTCAAGTGTGAGACTTTAAGTAACTTTGATTAGTCCATGGAGGAGCATTCATTTATCACATACAAATCTCAAAAACATCAGTGGTTTGATTTTGTATGAGGTACTTATCCACATTCAGTGTATTACCTACAGTAGATGACGGTCGGCATGCCCCCAGCTTGGAGAAATTCTATAATATATATAGGTGTATATTTTTAGGTGAGACGTTTTTCCTGCCGTCCTCATCCATACCACTGTATTGCTTTGCTCCGATGCCGGTGCTCCTGTCTGTTTGTTGATGCTGGGGGCATGCTGACCGTCATAAGTAATAGACCTACTATGGACAAGTACCTCATACACCCAAACTATCCCTTTAAGTAACTTTGATTGGTCCATGGAGAAGCATTCATTTATCACATAAAAATCTCAAAAACATCAGTGATTTAGATTTTTTTGTGGTTAGTGATAATTCTTGCCATCATCTAATGAGCACCAGCAATACTATGGCCTCATACACATGTGACATGTTCATCAGTGAACTGGTTCAAAGGGGTACTGCATATTAAGGGGATAGTTTGGGTGTTTTGAAGTTGTGTTGTATGAGATATTTATCCATAGTCAGTGTATTTATCTACAGTAGATGACGGTCGGCAAGCCCCCAGTTTGGAGAAGCGGACAGGAAGTTACCGCTCAGAACCAAAGCAATGTACTGTTGTGGACGGGGCTGACCTAAAAGAAAGGCTCACTTAAAAACATCAATATCCGTTTAGGTGTACGCTATATTTACAATATTTTCAGCGGTTTATGTTGCTGTCAGACAGTGCTTTCCGACAAGAAACTGAAGCCGTTGCATCCATGCTCTCCTCAAAGCCATCAAACTCCATTGAAAAAAACTGTAATCTTACTGGTTAGTCAGTTGTGCAGTTGTGTGATTTGTTGAATTCGAACTAACCAAAGTCACACAATAACACAAACTAAGTAACCGATCGAGGCAGTCGTAGACAAGCGACTTCTGTGTTCTGCAAGGTAAAATTACTGTATTTTTCAATGGAGTCTGGTTGCTTTGGCGAGAGCATATATAACTGCTTCAGTTCCCTGTCGGAAACATAGACTGTATAGCTGCTTCCCGGCAAGGTAAACCAGTGAAAATATTGTAAATATAATGTACACTTAAACTGATATTGATTTTTTTTTTTAGGTGGCTAAAATGTGTTTTGCTGCCAGCCCCGTCCACAGCAGTACATTGCTTTGGTTCCGTGCAGTAACTCCTGTCTGCTTGGGGACAGCTGGGTGCATGCCATCATCTACTGTAGGAAATACACTGACTATGGAGAAGTACCTCATACAACCCCACCTCAAAAGACCTGAACTAACCCTTTAGAAGGCCACACCATGTTTAGTGTGGAATGAAAATGCATAGCAAATGTTTTCATCAAGATTTGAGGGCACGTCATCCATACCATAAGGGTTTATGGTATGAGGCTTATAGGGTCATCATGCAACAGTGGTTTACATCTGATATTATTGATCACCATTAGTATTATTATGTGAAATCTAACTGTTCGGGAAAGCGTTCTCATATCTGCCACTAATCTGTGATCATTCCAGTGATTTGCTCTCTGCCTCAGTGATATGCAGCTCCCTACACGCAAACATTGACTCACCAGTCTTTATCAGCTGTAACTTGTGTGTCTTTCTGTGTGCGATAAGGTCAGTCGGTCTGGAGTCGGCGGTGGCTGGTGTCCTTTTGCCCCGAGGTGATGCAAGATGGTGTACGACGGATGAACGAACGGAGGGACGTGCAGCCTGAGCAGCTGTCCTAACCATAAATTGAAAAGGAGGGAAGATAGCGAGTGACCTAACATTCACTGTCGACGTTGGACAGGAGGTACTGTACATACAGCCACGCACACTTTCACATGTACTGTACTACTACACATAGAGCACAAGCAGGTACACACACACAGCTGGTGTACCTGCAGGTAACTTTCTCTCTCTGCGTCTCTCTCTGTCCAACAGCCCTCCAAAATACAAAAACACATGCATGCATGCAACAGTAAATAGATAAATAAATGCATAAATTAATTATTATCCGTGATGCAATGAAAAACTTCTGTTTTGGATAACTATTTTAATGGTTGCTATATTTAGTATATTTTCCTATATTTTATTTGCTATACTATCTTCTATATTTACATCCTTTGTGTACACTTACAGACTACAGACTCACATCTGGATCTAACTAATTTAGGTATCAGTACATTGCACCATTATACTTTAAGACAAAGTGATAAAATAGAAATATCGATAATTTTTTTTTTTTTAAAACTATTATTTGGAATTGAATACCAATAGCTGCGGAACTCTGAAGAACCAGAGTAAGATGAATAGGGAAAAACAAAAACAACATTTATCTATTAAGACTCCCCTTTTGCACATCTAGGTCAATTTTGGGGGTAGTGCATCTTTTTTTACCATCTGGGCTCTCGCACAAAAACAGACCGTTGCAGACTCCTGGTTCGCGGCTAGGTATGACATCATGCAATGTGACATCATTCCCTTCTGAGGCAAGTCACCGCTCACTCGACTGGAGTGTGAACACATAGCCATGCAGGAGGTTTCTGTGTGTGTGTGTGCATGTGGGCACATGACATCACCGCGTCATCGCTGCCCATCTCCATAGCCAGAGCTGTGCCTCTTGAAGCAGAGATTATGTCAGAAAGTGCCATGCTAGCAGAGCTGCTGCTGCTGCGGCTGTTGTTGTTGTTGTTGTTGTGGTTGTAGCCTTGATTACATTCCTTCATTCCTTTTCAATCCATCTCTCGTAAGCCGAAAGAAGAGCAGCAAAAGGCAGTTGACATATTAGGGAAAAGGAGGGACTGCTCAAATATGCGGAAAGGCCAGAGGGCGAGCAGCTCCTCTGAGTCAGAAGAGAATCCACGGCCGCGGTCAACGGATCCCAAAGACCAGTCGTCGCCACGTGGATGCTCATCAGATGAAGAGTCGTCGTCGGATTCAGATGTGGAGGCTGAAAGTGCGATGAAGAGGAGCCAGAGGTTCAGCAGCTCTTTCAGCTTTGGAGACGATCATCAGCTACAGTCAAAGAACGAGGACAGAGAAGAAGAACCGTCGCCAAAGAACTCTAATGGAGTAACAGAGCTGGTGGAGGCAGACTTAGCAGCAGAGTGCACGCGATTGGAGCAACGGGACGCTCTTTGTGACACAAATCAACCTCCGAGGTCGGGTTTATTCAGGCCTCAGGAATTATGGTTAGCAATGACAAGATGTCTCTCCATCCGATGGCCTCCTTGTCTGTCCATCAACAGACAAAGTAACAGGAAACTAGCCTACCAATTGGACCTTGACCAATCGGAGGACACACAGTCGCCCGTCAGTTCGGAATTGGCCAATGAGAGCTCTTCAAGTACATCTACCTCCGATGATAGAGAAGTGACATTGGTGAAACGCGAGGAAGAGGAAGTCCGAAGCAGAGGGGTTAAAAGTGGTCCACCCCGTTGTCGCGGGATTTCTCGCTCCTCCCCCAGACTGCCAAGAGCCAGACAAGCTGCAGACTCCGTGTTGGCTTCATTGATCTTGGAGAAAGAAATGTTCCTGAGGATTGAGCTGGTAGATTCAGGCGCCGAGAGAAATGATTTACGCTACCGGGCCGAGTGGAAGTTGTCAGAGAGAACTAAGGAAGTGGCAGAGGGAGTCTGGCTCTCTCGAAGCCCAAATATTGATAGATTGACCTGTTAAGTTAGAGGTTTGGTTGCCTTTGACGGGGTAGTCGTCACATCATTCACCCATCAAGTTAGATTGGTTATTATAATCATCTAATCTTAGTTTGTGTGACTGCTCATTAGAAGTGGCCTAGATTTCAGTGAATAATCAGTAAAGATTGGTTTTGCATGATGGCTGTGTGTGTAAACCGCTGTGTGGCTGATACAAACTGTGCTCATACAAATGCCGTGACTGTGGCTAACTAATTAGAAATGCTATTTTCAGAAGCACAGCGCAGTTGGTGTTAATGTTTATTTTTTCCGCCTTTCTGAGTCTCTGAGAGAACATTTTATACATGGCTGGTTCCATGTGTGGGCGGCGAGGGAGACCTAATAGAATATGTCATGTATTTATGAATAAAAGCCTTTTTTGTTATATGGGTTTTACTTTTTTTATTAAGAATTAATATTACAACAAATACAGGTGAAATGTATACAGTCATGTCGGAAAGGGGCACCTTTGTGGCAAGATCATGCTCAAATTTCCCACAAAAAAAATATATGCGAGTAGAAGATGGGACGTTGATTTTGTTTCTCGTGGTTTGTCTGTGTGCTTAGAACAATTTCATGAACATGTTTGAATTTTACAGCAAAATAGGATTTAAAGTCATTGTGCATCGGAACAATAACAGAAAAGCAATGTGTTTTTGTACAGATACCAAAAGAAATTCAACACAGATTACAGTCCAAGTCCAAATTAAAATTTCATGGTCAGTGTGTGCCAGCAGTCTTTAGTAAATCCCACTGACTTGTCACTCATGTGGTGGTTTTAAAAGTCTCAGACAGCATGTTTAATATCTTGGGGGTTGTGTGAGTAGGAACATGTTGGGAATTATTTAAATGTAGTTCATGTCTGACAGAGTAACTACATTTCCACAGTGCTTTAACAGTCTCTCAGCTGAAGAGAATTATGAGTAGGTTTTTTTTTTAATCAAAGCTCAAATCTAACAGCCTCTCATTACAACATTACGAGACAAAAGAGATGGAAATAATGTAATTTCCCCAAATTCTGACAGTCAAGCTGTTAGGCACCTTTTTAAAGACTTGTCAAGCAATATGATGTGTGGCTGTATAATTATGATGTTAAGATACGAGTGCTATTATTATTGCTGCTTTTCCAGACAGGAGCATCCCTAAGTGTGTCTATGCACAGCTGTAACCTATTTTCAACATGCCTGCACATGTTTAACTACTTTTTACATAACGGAGCTATGCGTTGGCCAAGGTTACGAATAGGTATGTACAGTATGTGTACAGTGTAGCTTCTTAAGCAGTAGTATTACATTCAACTATGCCACTATAGATGAATATAACGACATCACACAATGCAGTACATGTTTTAATTAAGGCTGTCAATCGATTAAAATATCTAATCGCATGATTGTCCATGATTAATCGAACATCTTTCATCTGTTCAAAATGTACCTTAAAGGGAGAGTTGTTAAGTATTTAATACTCTTATCAACATGGGAGTGGACAAATATGCTGCTTTATGTAAATGTATGTATATATTTATTATTGGAAATCAAATAACAACACAAAACAATGACAAATATTGTCCAGAAACCCTCACAGGTACTGCATTTAGCATAATAAAAAATAGCAAATCATAACGTGGCAAACTGAAGCCCAACAGGCAACAACAGCTGTCAGTGTGCTGACTTGACTATGACTTGTCCAAAACTGCATGTGAGTATCATAAAGTGGGCATGTCTGTAAAGGGGAGACTCGTGGGTACCCATAGAACCCATTTTCATTCACATATCTTGAGGTCAGAGGTCAAGGGACCCCTTTGAATATGGCCATGCCAGTTTTTCAGAGCGTTATTTAACAACAAACTAGTATGACATGGTTGGTACCAATGGATTCCTTAGGTTTCATATGATACCAGTATCTTCTAGCTTTAAAACTGAGCTCACGACAACCTCCGAAAGATCTATTGCGTTAAAGAAATTAGTGGCGTTAAAACAAGTTAATGCGTTATCGCGTTAACTTTGACAGCCCTAGTTTTAATGCTTTCCCAAATGCAAACTGTACGTTTATGTATTGTTTTCTTCAACAGTCAGTAGAAGTCTCACTATTATTAATTTTTTGCATTTTATGGCTTGCATGTCATGTTCTCATTTTGACTTTACTTGCATCCTGTTTCTGTATATACATCCATAGCTGGCAGTACATCATGCAAATTATATCTTGTAACAAAACGCAACAAATTGTTCTATTACTGGAACATTTTTTTTCTATTTTCTCAGCCATGTGACTGATTATTGTAACTGTACGAAAATGGAGCATATTTGCATTGAGGAGGCAATGCAGTTACCAGTTACCCTCATCACTGTAATGAGGAGTGCTGGTAGAAATAGGAAGGCGAGAATGGAGGGAGACGGGAGGGTATGAACAACATTGTTTAGATCATTTTTTTTAGAAATGTGTGGTGAGTGGTGTATGCATTCGTTTTGTGTGCACATTAAAACTGTATATTTGGCCCATATCAACACGTGGAAGATGAAAAAACAGGAGGAGAGAATGGAGAAGT
The DNA here is from genome assembly GCA_916700995.1 of Hozukius guyotensis. Classification (NCBI taxonomy): domain Eukaryota; kingdom Metazoa; phylum Chordata; class Actinopteri; order Perciformes; family Sebastidae; genus Hozukius; species Hozukius guyotensis. Next base: position 39,585 of record CAKALU010055214.1, on the reverse strand, counting down.
GTCTGGAAAGGCAAAGTGTGCATAATGTGAAAAGGAAAGAAATTAGTCTCATCTGTTGTGAGCCAGGAGTTTCATCCCTAAAGCCACAAAACTGGCAACCCATCATCCCTAATGACTGCCTCATTAGGCAAATGATACATGTACCATAGACGATGACACAGTCTCCTAGCGAGTATTCAATGATAACTCGATTCCTCTTGGGTAAATTATGATTAAATACTGACTGTGTGACTCCTCATCTCTGAGTCATTTATAGAGTATTGAAATGAGGAAAAATAGCAACTAAAAGACTAATAAGTAAGTATGACTTCTTAAGATTAGTTTAACAACTTCAGATGATTTATACATTTGACACGTGAATTCATTCAGGCAATTATTTTCTTAAGTTTTGTCAGATCCATTGTTAATAGGTAATTAGCTTTGAGTTATGTACAGTTTAAGTGATACTTTATTAATCCCCGTAGAGAAATCCATCTGCATTTTAGCCATTACAAAAATGAAGGAAGAAACTCTTGGCTTTGAGCCTAGTTTTAGTTTTTTTTTTTTATGAAACCCCAACAAGCGAGCCAAGCCCCTAAACATTTAACAACCTTAAATAATCTAATCTTCTTAGTGTAGGAGGACTAAATTGTGTTGGACAGCACCCTAGATGAAAAAGTTTAATGAAATTAGATTTTGTATTTAAAGTTTTAGTCCTTTTTGGTTTGGCAGGGCTGAAAAAGTCAAAGTCACACAGATGTGTGTACTTTACATTCGTCATCAGTTTATATCAGTTAGGATGACACAACATTTTGGATTAGGCTTTCCGCGGTAGTCGGTGTTACCGATGTTACACGGTGGTTGGGCAAACACTGATTACATTACTTACACAACACCCCCACCGTTGTTTTAATTTTCGTTTTTTTTACAGAAATAAAAACCATTTAGTTCATTTTCACGCATCAGCGCCATGTTATCAATACAAAGTCAGACGACGGACGCTACAAACTGAAAGTGAATGTGTGTGCTCCATACAGAGTCTCAGCACAGAGCAGCAGGAGTCAGATATCACACACATGGGACGACAGAGAGAGTTGACAGGCAAGATGATGGTGGAGGATTTGGTGTCGAAGTGAAAAGTAAATTTATATTGATTTATATCAAAATATTTGGCAATATTTCAGATTTAAACCCACTGCTATAACACAAGCTTTTTTTTTCTTCGAGATTTTAACGTTCTACGATATAAAATGTGTCGGTTAATATCCCACTAATGAATTTTGAAGCTTTTACGTGTCTTAAAAACGGCGGTTGCAAATGAGACTACTGAATGTCATCACGCCGACTCGTCTGCCTTTACAGCCTCGTTGTTTATACTCATGCTCATGCGATCGTGGTGTAGTTTGCTGATATGATCGCGTTAGCTTTTTACTTCTGGTGATTGCCCTTCAAAAATCATAAAAGTAAAGTTAATTTGTGGAGATTATCATGCTGAACAAAACGTGTAAGTATCATAAACGTTTGATTGCCACAGAGCTTATTTTCTGCAATAATCGAAAACCCAATAGAAAAATCCCATTGGCTTTTTGTGGAGGGAACCAGAGCGATGCTAACTTCCAGGTTGGCCTACACAAATACGTCATCTCTGTAGCGTTCTATAACCACCATCTAACAGGTGGTTGCCTTAAAATGTAAGGTCACCTGTCATAAGCAGAGTAGTTTTTAGTGTCAAATATTTTCCTTTGTCAGCACTCACCAACTGTTAGTGTTACTTCTTAACATAAAGTCTTTCATGACTTTGTCTTTGGCTGGCTCCAGAAACTATCAACAGCACCTAACCTCCTCTGGCAGGAAGCACTCACAAGATTGTAATGACACCATCATACCCTGGCAATCGTCAAGACTGCAAGAGTGTAAGTGTTCATTTGTCTTCAAGAGAGGGACAAAGCGTAGAACGGTATGTTCCTCTTACTCGGTTCATCCTCTCAGTCGTACAAGTGCGTTTGTAAACTGTGCTGGAAGGAACCGTCCCCAAAGATAGTTACATAACGTGGTGATGGGCTGCAAATCCCAGCAGAGGACACACGTTCCAGCCGTCAAAGGACAAATGTGACTTCATGGCATTTTTGAGGCCTTAGGAGGCTCGCCAGACAGTAATTGCTTTATCTCCTCGGCCTTTTAGTTATATTCTATTAGATTTTAAGCTTTTTAGACAAGCCATATAGCTCTAGCCCCAAATGTGAGCCCTCTACTGCTTTACAAATGCATTTAGACACACTTCATACCGTCTCTTAGATTATCTAATGACCAAAGTCTTAATATAGGTTCGGAAAAGCGGTCTTACATACTTATATAATGCAAATATTTGTCTGGGCCTGCTGAAATCTTAGGAATGCATGAGAACTGATGATCTCTGTCCCTCTTGACAAGCTTCAAATAAATTAGATAGGATTACAGCATATTGAGGAAGTGATTCTTTGCTCGCAGCAAATAGGTCCCAAATTCAATTCCCAGCAAAAGCACAAATATTGCCAATCATGAGGTGTGTTGTGGAGAGCAAATGATTAAAAGGATTTCCTTCCAGTGCCATTATAAGGTTCATTTTCACATCTAATGCATTCTCAAACAATGTTAACAGCTTGCAAGAAGGAAGGAAACAAAATATATGAACTTAGTGCTTATCGGGAGGATGTAGACAGAATATTTGAACACAAATTGTTTAACTGGGAAACCACGCATACTTGCATGTATATAGATGTATATACGAGCAAAGCCCAGGTATACCATACATGTGTGTATTCTACAGATTAATTTGTATAGATTTAGCTAGGTACAAAGGTGGCAGATAATTCCCTAGTTGCACCTGTGTATACATTTTTAACCAAGGAAAAGTGTTTCATTTGTGTCAGTAAAGGGAGGTTAATCCCTTTATCCCAGCTCACTTTGCTTCCTTCATGTATTATAGATGCATCTTATCATTAGTGTGTGTGTGTGGTACGTAGCAGGCAGATGGGACTCGGCCTCAGGTGTGAGCTTGCTGAAGTAAAATAGCACCACGGTGGCACAGAGGGGCAAAGGGGACACTTTGCAAGTTGAACGCTTTGACTCAGGATGATGAATTGTAGTTGGGAGTCGATGGTGTGTGTGTGTGTGTGTGTCTTTGGAGGACAAAGAAGAGTGTGATGGATGATTCCAGCGGGGCATTCGTGAAGACGGCCAAGATTAGTCAGCTCTGGACAAACGCACGTGCACACTCTCACCAACAGGCTTTGCAGATGGCTTATGGTACTATAGGATGTTTGGGATTCTTATGAGATGTGTTCGTCCTTGTGGGTTCATAGTCTGTCGCCTGCTTGTGCATGGAATACCAAGGTGGCGTTATGCTACAGCACGGGGCTGGTTGACTGATAGATTACTATCATGAGACTCCTCAGTATTCCCGCCTGTTGTCACCTGCAGACACATACATACACTCTCCTGCGATACATAGTCTAGACTGCACACCAGACATAGCTGACAGTGGTTCGGTTGGTATTTTTCGGTTTTCCATATAGTTTTGGAAGATACACAGTATTGGTAACATTACCGAGCTGCAGCCATCATCACCTGTGCTTTACTCACATTGTCGGAGAAAGCTTCAGCTGGGGATTATGTGCCTCAAAGCCGTACTGGACATTGCTGCTGCTGAGTGGGATGAGCATGACTGATTTTCACTAATAATTCCCATTAAGATTGCCCTTCTTCCATACTCACCCATAAAATCCAGTAACCCCGAAGCAACTGGATTTGCTGTGTAGTAGAAATTGTGCTCTCATCTATGAGACTTCATCATACTTTTTTTCCATCAGAACTAATGAAGCCTTTGTGTGATGAGTGACAATATATTCCATCCATGACCTAGATGAAAAAGACCCTTTTAATTTTCAATAGGGTTAAATGGAACTTGCTTAAAACCTGTCTGCTTGTATGGTTGGACAAAACTGTTATACGATGACCAAAATTAACATTTTCTTTAAAGGAACAGTGTGTAACATTTCGTGGGGATCTATTTTCAGAAATGGAATATAATATTAACTATATTTTCATTAGTGTATAATCACCTGAAACTAAGAATCATTGTGTTTTCGTTAGCTTAGAATGAGCCGTTCATATCTACATAGGGAGCAAGTCCTCTTCTCAGAGTCCGCCATGTTGGCTATAGCAAAACACTGGCTATAGCAAGAACCTTTTGCGTTGTTACGTTACCCGCAGGCCACCGTAGTTCTCTGACACACTTGTCAAACTGCGGTAACGTGAGCTACAGAATGCAAAAATATGTGGTACTGCCAGTCGCCGTCTGACTTCTGTTGCTCCTAAAGTAGTGTTATTATGGTAAGAATGGTGTTGCCACGCTTTGCATTTGAAAAAGGGAGGAATGAGAGGAGGGGTACTCAGTTGGTTGCAATCTGCAAATGAATATTTTTTTCAAATTTTTTGACTTACTGTATGTCATCTCACTTTGTCATTGTTGGTATCCAGTTCCTGTATCCAGCAGAGTAAAAAGTCAGGCAGCTGTTTCAGTGAAAAATCTCTAAAACCCTTTGTACACTACCTGCTCGACACCAAACAACAGGCAGTTAGCGACTAGCTGTTTCCTTACAAGTTTGCTATATCAACTTAAAAGGTGATGATGTTTAAAACTTGTTTCTGCTGCCTATAAGTGGCAAAAACAATCAGGTATTTTAGGGTTAATTGGTATTTTCAACCAGAACAGGTGTGACCCAACAACCACTTAATAGCAGAGCAATAGTATTGTACTCCACTATACAGATGATATAGCATATAGGAACACTACTGTATATTATGACTGTTTCATCTGTGAGGTTTTTCTTGGAACTACACTATGGAAATTGTGTGTCTAATGCATCTCTTTCGGATTCCACGTCTCATACACTTCTAATAATTTTCCCTGCATAAACTAAAGCTGTGAGACTCCGGTAGGTGATTGTCCCCAGTTCAGTGGTGTAAATAGTCATTGAAATTAATACATAAGTAATTTTGATAATGTTTAATTCATAATGTGTCCATAAAGAGCTGGATGCCTGAGCTGTTCTGATGTGAGAAAGTCAGATTTAAATACCAGTCAGTGATGTGAGTCTGTCATTACGGTCAGTAGGAAGTAAGTACTGCTGAGTATAGTGTGTGGAGGGAAGTCTATAAAACACCACTGTGATTGAATTAGCACCACGTAGGTTATCAGCATGGATATGGATTTCGAAGAGATCATACACAATTTGAATATGCAGTATGGCAAGTTTTATTGTTGCCTGTTGGGCTTGAGTTTGCCATGTTATGATTTGAGCATATTTTTTATGCTATATGCAGTACCTGTGAGGGTTTCTGGACAATATTTGTCATTGTTTTATGTTGTTAATTGATTTCCAATAATGAATACATACATACATTTGCATAAAACAAGCATATATGGCATAAGGTACATTTTGAACAGAGAGTGCAATTAATTTGCGATTTGCGATTAACTATGGACAATCATGCGATTAATCACGATTAAATATTTTAATCGATTAAAAGCCCTATTTTTACGAGAAACAAACTGTGATGTAATGGAAACAGTGAACACAGTCAGCCATTTCTAATTGAATCGTCAAAAAATCCCTTTAGGAATCTTATTTTATTGTTCAGTGTGACCCAGGTCAAGCCGTGACGATTGATTTTGGTTAGTGGCTCTAAGAAAGCGTTTTTGCAAGACACTGAGCACCATTTACATTGATGTGCTTGGGTGATCATTTACAGACGTTGCTATCAGGCAGGAGCCACAGTTTTCTTAGAAATGCCCTGAGACGTTTTCCAGTTTCACAAGAAGTGCTGGTGAAAAATCAGCCGTGTTACACTGTGATGTTACACATGTTAGAGGGGAAATAGCCTACATTGCTAGATATTACTTAACTTTTGGAAAAATGTTCGAAGTTCAACTCATCTCTATTTAATTGGCTTGGACAGAAGAGTAATAACATGATGAGCATAGGAGAAGTTTTTGCAGTCAGAACTAATCAGATGGAAACTTGCTGTCATAGCAACCCTTGCGGTGAGTTAGGTGTCTGTCGTGTTCTTTGATGCAACATAACACACCCGTGTTGAGCTGACGACAGTCTCTCCTTCGGCATGTGTCTATATTTCTCTCTCAATTTTCTTCACATAAACCACACTTAATCATACCATGAAATGCTGTCCGGTCAAGATGAATAAATAGGTCAATAAAGAATAGATCATTTGTAAAGTAGATGGTTACAGATTATACAAAAACATAAAAAAGTAATCACATGTTTACAGCAAATGCAGATATTGGGTCAATGTTCTGTATGTTTTCTTGATTTTCATTACAAGTTTTGAGAGTCTCAGTGTGCTGGGTTAAATGTAGGCCTATATTGGAGAACGTAGAAAGCTTGTTGTAGGCCAGTGGATCATTTTTAACTCCCAGATTGAGTGGTAGCCATTTTAGTTTCCCAGCATGCAATAATTCAAACTTTTGTTAGCACTGCAGCAGTCATTATTTCATTAATAAACATTTACACCTCATGTAATTTGCACATTATGCTGTTATTATGCAGATGTCACTTTCATCTCCGTAATAATTCCCATGGTCTAGTGTTAAAAAAGTTAACAACAATTAATCGTAATATCGAATCAAAATAGTTGTAGAATCACAATACTTAAAAATCGCAATACATATTGAATCGGCACCCAAGTATCGGCAGACAGGTGTATCATCCCAGCCCTACTATTTACAGGATAATAGCACATTGAATATATATAAATTTACATCAGCTAACATTAGTCACTGGACGTACAATACTTGACCATGTGAGACTACAGCAGTAAAACCCCTGAGTGTGTTGAACTGAGGATGGGTATTGCTTATAAATTCAACTCTTCATTAATATGAGAAATAATGCAATTTTTTTTTAACTCAAAGTTACACAGGCTAATGAATGAAGTTTAGCAGAACAGAAGACGCACATTAAAGACTTCAGAAATGAGGCATAGTATATCCTAAAAATGTCCTTAATAGTCTGCTTGTACAGAGTTTCAAGAGTCCTCTGGCTGCCATTATTGCCTCAGGGCTAACTGATCATACAGGAGGCTACAGTAGATTATGTGTGTGAGAATCACAAGGTCTATAAGCTGCAGACATGTTTCATCTTAACCATCCCTGTTCCGAACAAGAGGTTCATATACGTCTATAGGTTCCCGTCACATCTGCATGTCTACTCATTTACTCGCCTCTTCGTGCTCGTGCTTGCTCGTGTACTCCTCCATCCCTATTGAATTCAGCTGGGGCCTGTTTAGACACATCCACATCTGCCCCACTGTTCCCATTCCACACGCCTCAGTGAACAGCGCACAGTTCAGAGTAACTTACTGCCCGAGGGAGATTCTGGCATCCAAGTTGAACACTTTCCATTCAACTATAAATACAACCCAACAATGAGATACATTCTGTTAGCACTAATGAAATAATGATCTTGTCAATTCACTTAATACCACTTTGTGTAATAATAATTATTCTGTTTACAAGCCTTAAAAACACATGTTTCATCTGATTACATAAGGAGAATCATGACTGTTACTTTGTGCAAGAGGGGGGTAGATATTATTTTTAGGCAGAGTTGTATAATGCCTTGTCTTTGTCATTAGGACACCGGGGATCAAATGGCAGCGGAGGGCTGGAGTGATGGATGTCCTCGAGTGAAGAGGGGAAAAAGCCCAGATGGGGCCAAACGGCCCGACAGACGTAATGAGGACATGGTCTGACAGAGGGGTGGTCTTCAGAGAACCGGACAGGACTAGACAAGTAGGTTTAACCTGCACCTCACAGTATGTACATCCCAAATGAGGCTGTCTACTATAGGATTCACTGTAGCATCACCAAGAGGAACAACTAGGCTTTCTGTCTGAATTTTTATGATACCAAAGGTCACTTCAACACAGGACGACCAGCCTGCAAACAATGCACTGGATTAATGATACATTAACATTGCAGCATTAGAACTGCAGCATCATTTTTTTCTTTTGAACATTTTTAAACATATCAGACTAAGAAAGTTGGTGATGGATGTAATAATATACAATATATTTACACTTTTCTATATAAATTTATTGAAACAAAAAGTCCCTCTCTATTCTTTGTCATGTCATCCTGAGATGAATGTTACAGCTGCACACTGTGCATCTTCCATTTGGGGAAAATGTTTCTGTAAATGGGAGATCCTGTGCTGTGCTTTGCAAATTGACCTTTTTGCAATCATTTAAGTGAAGTTTTATTATGCCTTATTATGTTTTTGGGTTGTTCGTCTGTCGGAACGTGATATCATAGGGACGTCTTGAAGCAATTTCTTCAAATTTGGCACAAACGTCCACTTGGACTCAAGGATGAACTGATTTAGATTTTGGTGGTCAAAGGTCACTGTGACCTCACACAATATGTTTTTGGCCATTACTCAAGAATTTATATGCTAATTATGACAATTTCACACTAACATCTAAGAGGATAAAATGATGTAGTGATGACATTTTGGACAGACATGGATATAAATTGCAACTTGACTGGTTGGCGGAGGCCTACAACTCAGGGTCTGAAATTAACTTTTTTACTGCCTGCCACTGTGGCATGCAAGTATTTTTTTTTTGTCTGCCACTCAGAAGTTTTATCTGCCACTTTTGAAATCTATGCGCTAAATGAATGAATAACATTTTAGATCTGGTGTCATTCAATGTTCACTATATTTTACATAAAAAACACTGTATGCACGGTAAATTCCAGTGTTTGAATTACACTGTAGCTTCCGGGGGAGCCCTATTGTTCGGGGGTGGGAGGGTACTGTACACAGTACTGTACTGTACTTTATTATTGTCATCTATAGTGGTTATTTGCATAAAAACACAATTCAAATGATTGATTATTTAACTATTTGCTATTTATTATATATCTTTGCATAAGTAGTTTTAATGATGTATTATACGCTTGCCTAGAGCTAGTGTTAGGAAGTTAAACAGGTCATACTTCCCTCTCTGTTATCTATTTTATATTGCTGTGAAAACATCTCCTTCATACAACTGGATTTATTCAAGTTTCTCGCCAAAACTACATTTTACGAGATTACATTTGAACACATCATGATAACTTTGTAATTTACTTTCACCCGACACTCATTTTTACTGATGTTGCTTTTTTTTCTGGGTCAGCATGTAGCAAAGAGATTCAAGGCTAGAACCATGAAAATACTGATTCATACACAGCACAGTTTCTTGCTCAACGGTTGCTCCGATGTCAAGGTGACAAAAAAGTTCAGAAGACAGGATTATCAATGCTTAAAACACCTACCATAAATACCTCATAAAGTTGATTTGATGCCTAGAATATTGTATTTAAGTTACTTTATGAAGGATTAAATTTAACAAATACCAAATATGTCATATTTCATAATTCTGTTCAGCACAGTTGCCACCCACCAATTCACTTGTAACTTTTATCTCCTGTTTCAGCAGTGACAGCATTATCATTTGCACACACAATTACACAATCAGCAAAAACACTTTCTTGCTGATGCAGTCTATTAGGAGAGATGTTCCCTCACGCTGGTGTGCAGTTGAAAATGTGTAGCATACGTTCACTATCTGAAAAATACCTGTGTGCCGCCAGAATAAATGGGCTGTCACCACACCAGGTTGGATACTGTCAGCTAAGCGGCGTTATGTGTAAGGCTGAGAAATGCAGGAGCTAGACAAATCCATCCATATTTTGAGTTCGTATTTTTGTCCACATTTAAAACCCACACATGTACGGTAATTTGAAAGCTTCGCTGAAACTTTTAGAAAAGCGGCAATCTGGTTGTTAGAGAAGGTAAGTATGAACTTTGTGAACTACAAAGATAGATTTAAACATCCAAGCGAAAGTAAAGCACACTTTATGCTGACTTCAAAAAAATGCATGCGACAGCTTTCATGGAACTTATAAGAAAGTGAAATCTCCGAGAGATAGCAGGGTGGTTTATCTCTAAAGGCAGCCACGGTCCAGGCCCGGAGGCTCTGGGGGAAATCAGTCACTAGTGCGAATGTGTGTGTATGTGTGTCACAAAGTCCTTGTCAGAAGTTTCTCGCTGCTATCTCTCCCACTCTGACGTGCTCTTCCTCTCTGCCTCTCTCTTGCTTCAATCAGACTAATCATTTTCCTTGTTAATTGCTTCTTTACCCTGCAGAACTGTCATGTCTCAGACGGACAGACTGTGAGGAGAATAGTGAGTTTTAAGATCTGACGCGTTCTGTGCTACACCTGCTCCAATATGCCAATGTGTATCCCGATGTATTGTTCACATTTAAAGAGGACCTATTGTGCTCATTTTCAGGTTCATACCTGTATTTGGGGTTCCTACTAGAACATGTTTACATGATTTAATGTTCAAAAATGCTTTACTTTTCTCATACCGGCTGTGCTGCAGCACCTCTTTTCTCCTTCTATATAAAAAGCTCTTTTTGAGCTCCTGCAACCGAAAAGCCCAGTCTGCTCTGATTGGTCAGCTGGCCCACTCTGTTGTGATTGGTCAACTGAACCAAACTCTTCGGACTCTGCTACAGCTCCGCTCTAACTTTGTTTGAGGGCGTGCCAAACTAGCCGCTAGGCAGGTATTTTTCAAATGTGTTACTTAGTGACATCAACACGTTATGGAAGAAAAGGCAGGACTTCAAGCGAGGCGTTTCAGGCAGTTCAGGAGCAGTGTTTCTGTGGGGGACAGTAACTCCCTTTGGTGTGGACTTTGGGCTTTGCAGACCTTTTACATACACAAAAAAATGATATAACACATTAAGTGAAAGGGAAAAATCCCAAAAGCAATAGGTCCTGTTTAACATTAACCAATCTTGAACAGTGGCTCATATTTTGGCAGGGTCCTTTAGGTTTTCAACATAGCACACATAAGAAAAATGTTGGTCACCGGCATAGTAATCAATGTAAATCCTTTTGTTATATAACTATCCCACTCATGTGCATCCACGTGTAGTTACCCTGGATAGATAAAGTGCTATCAGTGACACATTGACAACTTCCATGTCCTCACTGACTTATGTAAGAATATCTGGGGCCCAGGCACAGTCTCTGATATTTGTTAAATCCTGCTAAACGTAGCATGTTAATGAGTTTGCATGTCTATATCCCGATTATACACATGACCTATATACCTAAACTCATCGCTTGAGCAAGACATTGCCCATTATCTAGCATGCAATAAATAATCATGATGATGTCTAATATCTGCCTATAATGCAGGCGGCTCATCAGCCAACACAGCCGTGTATGAGTTTTTGGAGGTGAAACATTGTTCATTTTAAATGGTTCAAATGCTGCATCAATCTCTGTGTTGGTGGGTGTTTTGCACGAGTTTTATCTCATTCCATCTCCAGACAGAAATCCCTTTAAACTGCTTTTCAAAAGAGGTTTATTGATAAACAGAAATCCATAGAGGCACATTATCTAAAGCTGGAATAGCGAGCACCAAATGTGGATTATTACGACAGTTTGAATCGTGGAACAAACTTAGCACTGCCAAAATAGCTCATTTCTAAAATCCAGAGACCGCAGTGTTGCAGAGTCCAACATTTCAGCTTTGTCTGTGTGTGTTTTAGGCAATTCCCATTTTCACTGCTATTTTAAGGACAGCCAGCATATAATGAGGGTGGGGGAAAAATCGATACAGCATAGTATCGTGATATTTTGCGTGGCAATATTGTATTGATACACGGACGTCAAGTATCAGTCTTTTATTTTATAAACTGTTAACCTCTTAACAATGTCTTTCAGGGGTTGTAGTGGGCTCAGTCTAGAGTGAAGTTACTGCTATCATATGAAACTAGATAACCTAAGGAATCGAGTGGTACCAATCATATCATGTTAGCTTGTTGGTAAGAATGCTAAGTAATGCTCCAAAGCTATGCTAAATTTTGATAGGAAAAACTGGCATGGCCATTTTCAAAGGGGTCCCTTGACCTCTGACCTCCAGATATGTGAATGAAGACTCTGAGTGAAAACTTTATCTTATTACATAAAACAGATGTTCACAAACTGCATAATTTGCAGTTGAAAAGAGGTAATAAATTGCAATATATCGCAATATATCTTATCGCAATACTCAGCATATCGCAATAAGATCGTATCGTGACTTAAGTATCGTGATAATATTGTATATCGGGCCTCTGGTGATTCCCACCCCTAACATACAGTATATCACTACCTATTCATTCAGACACATACTTGGACTATAAAATATGATGAACATACAGTATGCCTTGACAGTTCTGAAATTCTTAGTAAAAAACAGAGGTGTCCATAAGTAATCTGATATGAATCTGTTGTTAAAGCACACTCTTGCAAAAACAAGAAACTTTCGAACTTCACATTTGCACTTTTAGCCTTTTAGCTGACGCTGTTAGTTCAGTGTGTGAGCAGGTAACAGGTCAGCGTATTGCTCAAGGACCCTGTCATATCACATTAGTTGATGTCAGGATAAAGCCCGAGACCTTTCAGTCACAGCTCTCAAAACCAAAGCATCACTTGCTCTTCCAGCGGCCGGATCAGAAGACGGGCACACATCTGCATAAGCACACTGGGGAAGGTGTAAAAGACACATGGGGGGAAATCCATGATGTGAACCTCTGCCCTGCAGCTAAACAAGAAATCACTGTCATATCTCACCCATTTTATCTACAGCCCCTCTCTTGCCTCTTTTCACATGCCCTAAGTACTTCTCAAGTCTGCTGTCAGTCCTCGCTTTGTTGTCTGCGCCCCTCCTCAAAGATCTCTGGTGCGCAGAATCAATTTAGTAAAAGAGTTCTGTAGCGCTGGCTGATGGGCATAGAAAAGATGGTCAGACAAGTATAGTTCAAAGCTGACAAGCTGCGTCTGGATACACATTAAAGCTTATTCAGTGCTTTCTACGTCACCTTGCCTTAGGACACAGAGAGAGAGCGAGGGGAGAAATATTCATGACTGGATGAGCATCAGGGGGAAATGGAGCAGGAATTAGACATGGGTGATGGAGCCTAGCACATAGCCTCCACACTCCTGAAAAACATGTTTTTATCTATGACTAATGAGCTTTAATGTAATTTTGTTAAGCTTACATGCCTTCGTTTTCTGTTTTTAAACCAGGAAACCATATCAATCTTGATCAGTTACCCTACATGTGCTTTAGGTGGACAAAACAACAACAATCATATTTTGACTATAAGCACTGCAAGACAGAAAGGTAAGATTTGTGTCGTAGTACTTGTTGTTGTTGTGTTCTTGATGGCTTACCAGACAACAACTTAAAACAATTAATTCTAGGAAGCATATCGTACCCACTCCTTTCTGACAACTGAGTAAAATTGGATGGTACATCATAGCTTAATATGAAAGCTTCCTCCATTTTGGGCTCTTTGGTTCTTAAAGGCCAGCACTGTCAAGATGGGTTTAAATTGGCCAGTGGTGTGAATTTGTGTGACAAAATTCACCAAAGTTTAACTCTATGCAAAAGCACTATGCAATTTTACTCACCTGAACAAGCAAATCAATTGAAATTAATTAATTTCAGTCCAAATTTGACTGTAATAAATGCTGGTATGACCAAGCTGTTAATGGTTATGTCTTAAAATAGAGATCAGTAGGACTTTGTCTTTGGCTTTTACAGTTCAATATGCAGTTTTGCGGTGGCGTCCTTTGACCTTTGCCTGTTGTCTTTGGCATTAAAGGTGCAGTGTGTAGGATATGAAACTTCTCCCATGTGCCAAGTATGTAGGAGAACTACAATGGCCGACGCAAAAACACGAATGGCCCCATCTAGAGCCCGTGCTTGGTTTGTCCGTTCTGGGCTACTGTAGAAACATGCCGGCCAGCTCCATGAAGAGGACCCGCTCCTTATGTAGATGTAAATGGCTCTTTCTAAGCTAAAGGAAACACAACGATTCTTATTTTACAGTGAGTATACACTAAAGAAAAAATACTAATTAATATTATACTCCATTTCTGCCAATAGATCCCCTTAAATGTTACACACTGGCCCTTTTAATGTCATAAACACAAAGGGTCTGCTTGTTCCCAGTTGTGTCTCTGTCTTTGTTTCCTTTGGAATCTGAAAGTATTCAGTGCATTGAAGCAGGCACAGACAAGGTTTTGTTTTGTAAATTAGTGGTGAGGGGAATGCTGTATCAATAACAAAATAAATGGAAATTGACAGGAAACAGGATTAAGAACTAGTATCTAAGGAAGTCCATTTCAGATCTTTTTTATGTAACTGTATAGGACTGCGTCACCGTGCTTAACACTATGCAGTGATAAATAGTATTGACATTTATAATAATTAACTAAAAAAATGCTGTATAGATACTACAAACTTACTATTGCTACATGTAATCTGCCAGTCTTCATGGAGCGTGAGTTGACAGCAGTTAAATAACAAAATATCTTATCTGTGTGCCCGAAGATTGAGCTCTACTATCTTTCTCTTCCTCCTGGAAAGTGTTTTGAACAATAAATACAACTTAAAACCCAGGTCAGTTGCAACATTACCAGCTCTCTAAAAGGAGGGAAAAAGCCTGAAATTTCTGATTATGCACTCAAAACAAATTAATGATGCTGCTGGATAGAGAAATTATTTATGAGTCTATATTCCATATGTGCACCACCAGGTGTATTGCAGATATTTGTACATAACGACTTGGTCACCTTGCATTTGGAGGGAGGGAGGGACAGTTGCTGCGCGGTGCCTGTCTGACGTGTTGTTTTGGCTCAGGTCCAAACTGGCACACTTCCTGGTGACTGTGACGGCTGCCAACGCTGCTATGGGGGTATGAGATCTGCAATGTGGACTTCAACAAAGCACAAGGCCACATATCAATCTTCTCACATTGTGTTGAAGTCCCAAAGCACGTCTCCCCTACGGGCCACCATTGTTTGGCATATCACAGCTACAAATTATAGTGGAAAGGCTTTGCTAATTCGCTGGCAATTAAAGAATGAATGAAAGAAATATAAGGCCACAGGTTGACTAATAGATTTTCCGACTGACAGCTGTATGTTTAGAAAATGTTTAGACTTAACTGACTTGTATGAGCCCTGCAATGAACTGGTGACCTGAATTTATTTGCCATTCCCCAAGTGCATGCTGGGATAGGATATAGAAAATGAAAGGATGAATAGACCATGGAGTATTAAATATAAGATGACGAGTGTGTGATGGAGACACCAGCCAACCAGAGTTTTATAGCTGCCGTATCTACAGGGTATGTAATTGCAATTTCTTGTATCAATCTGCTAAAATGTGCCTTATCTGTAAGATAATGAGCTATTCATTCGTCTATCTAATCTAATCACCACATTTTGTAAAAAAAAGAAAAGGAAAAACATGTTCCCTGCCTGTGATTCTTCTCAGAGTCACTGGAGCCCACAGTCTATCCTTAAATGCATTGGGCACAAAGGCAGGAAACATTCTTGATAGGTTAATCCATCACCAAAATAACACAGAAACACAACTCATAGTAAATTCACACTATGAATAACTTCAACAGGTCACCAGTTTGATATTTAGTACACAATATAGAGCAAGGCAACTGTGGAAATGTGGCAAAGTTTTTGGCTCAAAAACATAAACCGTCACATGCCAAGTCAATTTGCACATGTCCAACTTTCCGTACTTAATTGAACAGTGTCTCCAGCTGGCAGGGGCAAATTCTGTGCAATCTCGGAACCGTTGGCTATCGGTCTGACAACATGTCAAGACTTCCTTTTCCGTGCGCTGCTCATTGTTTAAGGTCCGATTAGCAACTTGAGATGCGAGACGGGAATTGGAGTTGAGAGACGACGTGTACGACCAAACTGTTTCACTAGTAGCCAGTTTACAAGTTCATTTTAAACCAATAAAAATCATTGTCAGACGATAGCCGGTGGGTTCCGAGATTGCATTTCGGCCGATGCAGTCATTCCGTTTTGCTCTCCACACAGACGGTTTACCTGCATTTAATCAAAGCCTGCTCGAACGGGATTGGTCAATACTAGTCGGACTACAAATGGAAACCAGGACGCTTCCGGTACCAAAATCTTGTCCCCTTGCCTACAGATTCTACATGTGAATGCAGTTTCCTAGTTTTCTTTCAACTTTTACATCAATGAATATATAAATTAGAATCTCAACAATGGTGTTTGTGTCCATCATATAAATGGGGAACAAACGGACAAACCAAAACACTGGCTCTAGATAGGACCATTCCCGTTTTTGCAAAGGCCACAGTAGTTATTCTACATGCTTGGCACAAGGGAGACGTTTCAGTTGGTTGCAACCTCACCGCTAGATGCGCCAAGTCCTACACACCGCACCTTTTAAAACATGTTGTGACTGCCAGTAGAAAAGCAACCAGCTGTTGTGATGTTTTTATCCACATCAAACATTTATGTCACACAAGATGAAACCTTTCACAATTTGACAGACAAGACTGAACCAGTCAAATCCAATAATACTTGTCACATTCATATGTAACGTTATTTAGAGTCCACTAGGAATCAAACCTCAGTCCTTCTTACTGTGAGTCTACAGTGTTTACCAAGCTGTGCTGCCTTGGGAAATTATCATGGCTGACTTGTAGAGCCATGATATTTAATTCATGCATGTGATGTGTAACTAGGAAAGTAAATTAAAATTCAACTTGGTGAAGCAGTTACATTTTTTTGACATGCAGAACGTCCCAAAAATTAATTAAGAGGCAACTTCTAACATTAACGTGTCACTGAATTTGTAGCCACAACTGGAATTTAGGTTGCTCCTTGTCATGATGAATAATTTCAACCTGATAAATGTTCTTTTTTTGAATGCATTAGGAGCAAAGTTAAAAAAACAACACCTCTGTCTCACCATCTCAGTTTACACGTTGTGCAGAGAGTATCGTTCTGACAGCAGAACAGAGGCAGCAGTTCAGATGTCGTCACCATGAAGTCATGTGTGGGCCAAAGAGTGAAAATGTCACTTCTACTGGGCCTCTATAGTAGCATCCTCGTGGAAAAGTTTTTTTTTCAAAATGTGAGTAATTGCAGTTGAGTAGATACACCTGCCCCACATTCCCCAGAATGAACACCAAACCACAAGTCCTTTCCGACAGATACGGAGTACACACTTCACTTTGGATCTGAGTTCACTGAGCCAGGAGGATATTTCTAGGTCAGTGAAACAGACAAGTAGTAGTAGTGTACATTTCACCCATCTCTCAGAGGTGCAGAGAGTGTGTAATGCTTTATTTAGCTAGGTTATCTGTTGGCTCATTGGAGCCATCCCGTCCTTTTTTCATGTCTTATGCATGACCAAACCAACATGCTAGTGGTAAATGTTTAATTCTATAAATGAGGAATTCAGAGTGGACTCTATTTTTAGCAACAGTTAACAGAGGAGACACTGTTTGTCAAAATCAGCTCATACATACTGTTCATGCATATATTTCCTGTAGTGAGAAGAGTATGTTTGTGGATTTAAAATGTTGCAGATCACCACACTTTAGCTTTTTAAATGGTTTTAAACATCTCACGGCTGGATTAACACACATTATACACCCAAAACCTACAGATGCTAGTACATTTTATGCAAATAGTAAATATATCAGTGCAGTGCTCACACAGAAACTGGTATCAGAAATTGGAAGCATGTTGATTACTTGTTTTTATTTCCCAGGGCCAAACCCCTGCACCCATCAGCCTATCATTACTGACTTCTGTCAGCCGAAAACTAACCATAATTGATCCAGGCTGAGGCATAATTATTCTGAATAATAGAGCTGTATTACGGAAGCAAGAGGGAGCGGAGCTGAGCTGATGGTGTGATTGAGGAGAACAGTTTTTACTAAGCTATTCTAGACCTGATTCTCTCGTATCAGGAGGAGGCTCTTCATCCTGCAGACCAGACAGACTGTGAACAGTATTTAACGTGTTTGATTGGTAGAGCTTGTTGGGCCGTACGCAGCCAAAGTGCTCTATGAAATGCTTTGTTCAGGTCAACAACATCTCCGTAGCTCTGCGTGTATTGAGGGGGGAGTGGCATGAAGTGGGCATGTTTCTTGATACTGAGCTTGATGTGCCTGAATATGTGGCCTATAGAAAGGGTGAGAGTCACCCTCTGCTGGTACAGTTGTTACCTCAGACAAATGTTTTTCAGAATCAATGAGGCCCAACAAATGTGATGATTGGATTTTTCCTTCCTCATAAATCATTTGCAAAGCCATTTTCTTTTTTTTTTCTTTAAACATTTGATACTTGCATTGTTTACATCCATGTTTACTCTGCTAGCAGTGTTTGCTGGAGCATTGCTGCGCTCCTTGGTGTTTTATCGATACATGTAGATCAGTGGAATAGTGTGAAACCATTGGCTGGACGGTGTATCATGTCACACGTGTGAGCGTGTGAACAAACAAAACGGGAACGCGCTCATAAAAACATACCAACGCTGGTGGTCATAAACCTTTAAGCCAACCTTTGATGAAGGTAGCTTTTTGCACTTACAGCTTTTTTCACTTACAGATAAAACTTAAAGATGCTCTATTCAATACCCAGAGCATTAATATAGTGTCAAACAACTATTTGCTATGTAAAGATATAGAGGAGTAATGTCTACCTGAGCAGAGAATAAAGTCACTCTCCCTCTGTGTGTGTTGTAATCTGAGCTTCTCTGTGCTTGGTTGGCATTGCCAGGCCGGCCGCGTGTGCTTTTAGTGCATGTGATCATGCCCCACTGGCTAGCTCGCTGCTCTGCACTGCTCTCATTTGGCGGTTACAGCTGATAACACCGTCCCGACCGACCGACACCACCGTCGCAGAAGTGTAGCACCACCCTCCGGTTCCCCCTCAGAATAACATTGTCAGCACTGTCAGCAATGTTGTCCCCCATTTAGCACCTTTAACAAACTTATGTAACTTTTTTGTAGTTCATTTATATTCCTGTGTTTCCTATGAGCCTGTTATTGAGTAACTGGCGGTATGAATTTTCTAGAAATTTGCCACTAGATATAAAGACTCCTGTCTAAACGCCGACAAATCACTACAGGACGAAGGGCAACATAGCAAGCTACAATAGGTGGACCCACTGCCTACTGAACATTTCCTGTATTTTCTTTTGTCTTTTAGATTTAGTTGTTTGTTTTCCATCTTTTAAAATAGCTCAATATAGATCAGGGAATTATGGCATCCTGTATTTTTTCTTTATTTTGTTTTTACATTTGGATTGGGCCTTAAAAATACTCTATTTGTCTCCTGATGTAAGTGTGAGATTTATAAGACGAGATAAAGTAGTCCAGAGTAGAGGAGTTAAACCCTCAGGTTGTTCAAACAAATTGTTAGGCTACAGTACACTTTTGCTGCTGAAACCTCACACTGATAAAACCTCCTCCTACTACAACATTGAACCACTAGATGGAGGCATTGATCTACAGTATTTAAATCCAGTGATCTAACATCTCTTTTCTCATTGTGACCTGTTAGTTCTACTTTCAGAGTTAAAATTCAATCATGTATAAGAGACAGTTGTTGCAAAATGTTCACATGTGCTGCCTTGTTTTATTTTCCCTTTGAGCAGTTGAAATGGAAATGCATGTAACTGATAAAATGACATAACATGTCTGTCTTTCTAAATTAAGTGCAAGTCTTTGAACTTCAGCTGAAACTTTTAATGCACCTCCCTTAAACATGTTTTAAATTCAGACAGACAGAAATCCAGTCTAAATATGACTTACTTTAATAAAGAAAGGGAAGCTAACGCCAAATTCACACCAGAGCTGTGGTGAAGTGCGGCCTGCGGCAAACTGCCATGTAATGTTCATGAAAAGCTGCGGCGGGCGCTACCGAGCTCAGCGAGCTGTGGCCGTTTGATTCTGTGGCAAAGTGCGGCCAAACAAAAGTTGGGAAAAGTTAAACTTTTAGTGACGAAGTGCGGCCATAGAGGACCTGCAGCCAATCAGTAAACAAACCCTATGACTCCTGGGACATGTTGACCTACAGTATGTTGCAAATTTTTTCCCGCCTGAAACACATAAACACGCCTCCGGCCGCCGCACTTCCCCGCTGCCTGGTGTGAATTTGGCGTAATAGCTTAACGAAGAAGATGAGTGATGACAGGAATCAAGCTTGACATGAAAGGATATTAGACAACATTAGAATATGAGAATAAAATCAAGTAGCATTTTCCCTGCAAGAACGTAACTTTGTGTCATTACATCTAATGCTGATATTGCATTGTGCCAATTAAAATGTCACATTAGAAAAGATTTCTCAAGAGTGATGAGTGAATTATGGATTGTATTAACTCTCTTCCACTGCTGGAGATGTGTGAGTGTCAAAATCCCACTTGGTATAATTAGAGGGAGCATGTCTGTGCAAAAAATGTAAATGGAAAAAAAACTTAAATGGGATCAGATAAAAAAACATCGCGGCCAGATATAAGTGTCACCATAGTATTTCCACCTTCCTGATCTGTACATCACAACATATATGAACAACAGTCATGCTACATGTGGTTATATATCCTCAAAATCCCCCTTCTTTTTATCTTCCCTTGTTTCTAAGCATATGTGTGTGTGCATGATACCCTGTGGAATAGACATGCAGGGCTTTTGATTCTTTCGGTGGCAGGCCAGTCTCTGAGGAATTCACTGTGACAGACCCTCTCTGGCTGAAGAAAGGATGGAGTCTGCTCGCAGCCCGATGGGACAATTTTTCCCGGCTCACTCCACTTTTTTTCCCCTCCGTTTTCTTTTTTGCTTCGTCATATTGCCTACACACTCAGCTGGAGTCTGTTGAATAATAACGTCCTCTCCTCTCCTAATAAGAGAGCATGCACAGACACATGCGCATGTACACGGACATAGACACACACTCCTTCATCCTAATCTCTCCTGCTTTGAACACTGACTTTATCCCATCTGACTGAGTGGCTCTTTATACAGTCTCTCTTCACACTCAGTCTATGGAGATGGTAAAAGGAAAGAGTTGACTTCCCTATGAGCTCTCTGCAGCAGTAGGAGGAGTGATTGGGGACTGTGCAGCCTGTGGGTGTGATGCTTCAATAAGCCAAAGATATGAATATGTGGATCTGATTCTATTCCTCCAACATGCTGCTTTTTTTCCATTTCCGCTGCTCCTTTTTTCTGCTTGCATTTTGACTTGCGTTCATACATTTATCCTTGTGAAATGGATCGGGAATCAGCCTAATCATTTGTTCTTTTTCAATATCAAAGCACATCACACTGACAAATCCTAAACTGGCAGCTGTTCAGGGGAGTTTTCTCCAGCTGGCTGCTGTTGTCGGAGTTTAGACGTTAAGTGCCTTGCTAAAGAAAACCTCCAAGAGGAACAGTTTCTCAATCATGATATATTAACATGTATGATATTCACCACACAGCGACAGGTGTCGGGCGTCAGTCTGAATCTTCATGTCACCGGCTTCCAATGAAAATGACTTGTAGCCTGTTGCTGTGTCGCTCGTAGTGTGAACATAGCATAACACTCATGATTTTGCGACTAATCGATCAGTTGATTTAATCGACAGATCTGTAAAACTGAGTTTGTCCACAAAGAATCACACAAAAGCACGACTTTAAATCTTGTATTTACCAGAGATATGCTCATAAGTTTCTTGAAAATAAGTCAGTCAGTGTGAAAAAACATTAAAAACAACTAAAGACACCTAGTCAATTAGTCGACTCTTGGTCTTTGTGTACTAAGAGGGGGCAGCCTAACTACAACCATATGTCTCAAAGTGCTTGCTATTTCTTTATTTTAAAGGCAGGGCCGGTGACCTTGAGAAACTAGGAAACTAGCAAGCGTTTATTCGATTTTTAAAAATGATCCAACCGAAAAAAGACCAGTGTTGCCAACTCTTTTCCAGTGAAAGTAGCTAGCACCACTAGCTCTTAAAGTCCCTAAATCTAGCGAGAAAGTCTCCAAGTCGGCAACAGTGACAGTCCGTCACTCCCAAAGCCACTCCCCCAAAATGATCATAATGAACGTAAACAGCAAACATGGTTATTGTTATTACTCACAGTTGTCAAGCTAGCAGCTTGTGGAAGACTCTGGTGACGTGCAATGAGTGCACAGGCAGATAGACAGGTAGGTAGCCCGTCCAATCATTACATTCGGGTCGATTTAAATGATTGGACGGGTTTATTACAGTCCTGCGACAGCCGCAGATACCAGGTTTCTATCTTTTTTTTTGTCAGAGCATTTGATTTATTGATTGCTGTCGGGATGTAATGAGAATTTCAACTAATATAATGAAATATGTTTCTAAAATCTTTACCAACCCTGCCTGGTAGAAGTGAAGAAGAAAGTAAAAAGTGAAATAAAAACCCATTCAGTCTAAAGATATGTCGGATATGTCGATGAAAGAGAGAAATGATCATTATATATCATTAGCATACAGCAATAAAACACTAGAAGAAACGCAAATTGGATCGACTATCAAAGCACCCACAGGAAATGAAGTGCAACTGTCATTGTTTGTGGTGGAGGCACGCAGCTTCTCCCGTTTAAATGAACCTACATTTCAGATAAAAGTAATGTTACATAATACTGAATCTTGTCAGGGGAGAATATCTGTATCTTGGATATGTGTAGTATAGTACCAGCCATGCTTTGTGGAAGAGCAAACATGTGTACTGTATGTCTCAATGCTCTATCATTGATTCTCTACAGAATGAATGAATATGAACATGTTGGTGAAAACCGAAACAGCCTTGAACCCACAATGCAGTAAAGTCGCTCTGAGGCCAGAAAAGCCAGTCATTACCTAACCCTCTTTCTGACTGAGCTACTGGCAACTTTGCCTTGAATGACAATGCTGCATTTCAAGACAACAGCAGGGAAAGCCAATCATTGGCTCTGCTTTGTATTCATGCCACATCCTCCCACAATTCTCTCTGGCTGTCGGCATCTTCTGTCAAGTGATGTTCTGTTCTTCTCATCACAGTCTCATTTAACAATTTCAGGGTAAATTGTTCAAATTCATTGATTTTATTAATTTTAGAACAAACGCCTCTGCACTCTGTTTTTTGTACTGTTGAGCTTGTGGAAAATTTGAATTAGCAATCATTATGTAGAATTTGTGATTTGTCAAAAGGATACAGTTTATATCCAGTTTATATGTTATTCTTATGTCAGTCAATGTGACATGTCTTCCTATAATGATGGACAGTATTTTGGCATTAAATACATTTTTGCTTGACCAGAATGTTCTTCAGACAGTATATTTTTTATATACAAAGGATATCCTAGCATATGGAACCTTTTCCCAATACTTGAGGCCCATTTAGGGATACAATACGATACAGAGCCTTTCATTAATGTTGAAGTAATTTGTTTTTCTCACACTAGATGGGGCTATCCTATGAAAAAAAAGTGTCATAGGATAATCAGCATGCAACATGCTAGTTTTTGTTACTACCTTTAAGCTGATACACCCAATAATGTTTTGCATGGTTGGCCTATCAAATGAAATTGTGCATGCTTGACATCAATGACCTATTACAAAGTATACCAAAGTATGGCTGTTTTTGACTGATTTACTCTTCATGCAGCTTAGGGTTTCATTTCATTATGGTTTGAAAATCAGCTTGCATGAACTGGACATGTGCTTGCAAATTAGAAATTCATTGTGAACATTCTTGTCTGCTTCTCTTTTTTTAATCAAAGTTAACCTATGATTGTGGTCATGCAGCTGGAATTGATGCCTGATTTGAATACTGTGCACTGTATCATTATTATTACAATGATTACATAATCTCTGACCATAATAAAAGTGGACATGATGATGGGCTCCGTTATGGATTATCTATCTCGAGCAAGCTTCAAGTCACACTGCGCTGTTATACTATATGTCACCATATTTGCTCTCTGAGACGACCTCATAGCGTTGTTGGTACAAAGAAAACACCTGCTCCAGTTGTTCAAATCCCTGATGCCATCATCTTCCCAGCATGACGCTTTCCCATTTTACTTACAGTACACACACACACACACACACACACACACACACACACACACACACACACACACACACACACAGCTTGTCTGTTGTTGTTGTCTGTAACTTTTAATTAAACCTGTTCAGTGGCTGCGCAAGTCAGACAAGTAATATATTAAAAGACAGAAGGAAAGAGCCAAGATCAGATTGAACAAACCAGTTTCCTTATTAGATGTGTGCTGGAGGTCAGAATATTGTTTGGGTATAGCATCACAGCAGCATCAGGTAGAACGAGTGGAGTAATTAAGTGAGATAATCCTCACACTCAGTTTTTCAGTGGAAACCTTAAAATTTGCAGTAGACCCCCAGGGCTCATTTTCGCACAACGCAGTGAGCTGTGCAATAAGAGTAATTACCAAATCCCTTTTTTCTCTCCTCGTTCCTTCCTGAGGAGACCTGGGACCTGCATTAAAGAGCAACTTTTATGGTACGGCACAACACTGTTTGGATTGTGATATTGATTTAATTTGCCTGTTCAGGTTTTATCAGCGGTTGGGACAAAGAATAAAATGCAGCTCATGTATTTTACATGAGCTATTATCATTTTGAGTTTTCACTACTTTCTGTATATCCTTGAAATGAGTTCAGGGGGAACTATAGATAACATTTTGTGTTGTGATCTGCATTACTTATCACTTCCAGATAAGGCACAGGGCTAAAGTTGCAGCTCTGTGTTGAAAGTCACCTTTCTATACTGAGCTAACCGGACAATTTTGTTAATGATATGATCTATTGTTGGTCCCTGTTGACCTTGTTGAAAAGGAAAAAAGAATTTGTGTTCTTATTTTCTAATTTGTTCTTTTGACAATAGCAAATGTGATTATGATACTGTCAGGGTCATCCAAGCCTTTCCATGATAAATGAGCTGGTTTCACTCAGATTTTATCAAATTTGTATATTGTTAGTTATTATAGTAGATACTTATTATACCAGTGGTGGCAGTAGGGCTGTGCAATTAATCGAATTTCAATTACAATCACGATTTTGGCTTCCAACGATTATGAAAACAAGATGTTCAACATAAAACAATTATTGTGTCACATTCCATTTTGCAATGAAGCTCTTTTTTTATCTTGTGTTATAAATTCAGTGCACCCCTTTCACCCTGCTCGGCAGGTCAGGGACGGTCGCTCGGTGTGGGAGGATCCCCTCGTGGGAAGGCGATGAGACCGGCTCTAGGTTGACTTGGAAAGGAAGACCCACTCTTGTTTACCATGCTTTGTGGGTGTGACTTTTTTGCTGTGTTATCGCTATTCACATCTATATAACCAATGTATTTATGATTCAATTTTTCACAAGCGCACTAGTTATTTATAGCCTTCTAGCTTCTTAATTTTGCCTTCAAAGTGCACCAGATTTATACATTTAACTTTAAAATGTAGGCTATTAAATGCTCCTCCTCAATGCATGATGTTTCCGAAGTCAATGACTAATCGTGTTGAATAATCGTGACCTCAGTATTGACCAAAATAATCGTGATTATGATTTTTGCCATAATCGAGCAGCCCTAGGTGGCAGCACTATGCCATCTAACATTATTCCCACCAAAACAGAAGAGTCTGTACTAGGGGAGGAGCCATTAACCATGGCAGCTCCTGGGAGAGTGGCGACATGAGAGGAAAATCATGTCAGTTCTAAAAGGCTGGCTTTTTATGGTCTAATGTAGTCTATCAAAAAGGCTCCATGTGGCGTGAAATTGGGAAAATTCAAAGTGATAACAAGGGGTAGTGGCACAGGTCAGTCATTGCCTGTAGCAGTTGTGGTAGGTAGCAGAACAGAGAGATGGGAGGTGTACTTTAAAAACATGAGAGGAAGAAATTGGATGCGTAGGATTGAGTTTAGGATGTGGTTTTGCAGCGACCCAGCAGCAGGCTTGTGTAGGGAGGTGTGGAGTGGGAGCAGCTAACATGTGAAAAGAAGACGACACTTGCACATATCATGTTCATAGGACAACAGAATTCAAGTTTTCTTCTACACTTGTGTGATCTCCCCAGCGTTGTTTCTGGTTAAAAGAAAGCAGGAATTCCATAACCCTTTTCTGTATTTTACCAAAGCTTCTTTTCCAGACATACAATGCTTATGTAACTGAGTGAGCTCAAATCCATCAATCAAAGGCAGCCAGCAGTGCTTAAAATAAGGCCCAAATTATAGCACCCAGACAAAGGAAATTATAAATATGCATCTCCACATCTTGAAGAGTTTCTGATAAATAAGTGTCAGCCTTATTCTTTAACACACATTTATGTGTATTTTCATCAGTTGACACTGTATTTCTGCGCAACTCTAATGGAAATGGTTTTTTTGAGCAAAATCAAATGTCGGATCTTTTATGAAAAACTATAGTGCGGTAGAAGTGGGGCTAATAATAATATTACAGTGTTGTAATTTAGTATTGATGATCACTAATCTTGTTTGTCAATTGTAGCTTCTTTATATTCTATTAATGTTTGTAAAAGCCTGCTCACAGTCTATCCCACTGTTCTGAAAGTGGCCTATAAAACGTTGCTTTCTTGAACAGATTGTGAATAACAAACTGTCCCCACTTCCCTGTTGCCCAGTGGCTCATTTTCAATGGAAATGACGACGGCTTGTGATTAACATGGGAGCCATATTGCATCCTTAATGATTCCTGAGTTTATGTCTCCTCAAATTGGCGAACGCAAGAACAGATGGCCCCACGGGTGGAATCCAGACACACTCACTGTGCCTGTGACAACTTTGAAAACTAAGTGTGTGTGTGTGAGTCAGTGTATGTCTGAACATTTGTGTATATGTGAATGTGTGTTTGTGTGTGTGATGTATTTCTTTTCCAACATTTGCTCCCGCAGGCTATTGCTCTCAATAAGAATGCGCTCTTAGTCAGCCAGTGTGGTTACATAAGAATAAGAAAAACCAGTGTGTTTGCATGTTTGAAGAGTTTTTTTTTTTTATTTGTATGCCTGTATGCCTTGCCACTGTTAAAACATGTCCATGGAGTTTACCTCGGGTCTTGGGAGGATGTGCGTACACTTCCTGTCAGTAGATTTTTTTTGCATCTACAGGAAACAGGTACAGGGGTCTTTATCTATACCACTTCCTCCAGTTGTTTGCTCGCAGTCTGCTTGCCGACCTCCTGTGTTTGACAGAACTGTGAGTGGTAGAAACCGTCACAGGTATTGTACAATGTGTCTCTCTAGCCTCTAGGTCATACCCCCAAACCCAAAGAGACTTGTTGACATGAGAGATGCCAGACAAGATTATGACAGAAGCTAAAATGTTGAAATCTGAAGACCACATCTGTTGCCTTCTACACCTATTTTCGACTGTCAAGCGCACACATATATGCGCTGGCATGTAGGCTACACATACCCAGACTCATTCAAATTTCTGTGTACTGGCCACATACCAGTCTCACAGGATTATAAAAGGAACCAAAGAATATTTTAAGCAAAATAATTGCCTTGAGATGTCTCTACATTTAATCTCTATAAACAGATTCTGCATTCACGTGTAGAATCTGTCTGCAACGGGACAAGATTCTGGCATCGGAAGCGTTCTGGTTTTTGTTTGTATTCCGAGCAGTATTGACCAATCATGTACGAGCAGGCTTTGGTTGAATGCAGGTAAACAGTCTGGAGAGCAAAAGAGACAGAATGCATCGGCCGAAATGCAATCTCGAAACCAACCGGCTATCGCCTTTCGATGATTTCGCTTTTTTTATTGGTTTAAAATTAGCTTGCAAACTGGCTACTTATGAAATAATCTGTCCGTACATGTCGTCCTTCAACTCCAATATCCGTTTCGCGTCTAAAGTTGCTAATCGGACTGTAAACAATGAGCAGCACACGGAAAAGGAAGTCTTGGCCTGGTTATCCGCTGGTTATACCAGAACCTCGGAAATACAGCCCTCGCACCCAGAGGCGTATCCGTCGTCAGACGATTGCCCTACATTAGATAATTATGTCGCAAGACAAAAAAAAAATGACATGCAAATCATCCAGAAGTGTCCAGTAGTGCAAACCGAAGGCATATAAACAACAGTGTGAAAAGATTAGAGATGCCAAAGTGAATAACGGAGACCTTTCAGAGGAGGAGAGATGGCTTATGTTGTATAAAAAAAAGCAGAACTTGGGAGTGTTAACAGGATTGGTGTTAATATTCAGAGTAGATACTAACTGACTCATTACTTACAAAGTCAAACTCGAGAAAGTTGTTAAAATTTGAAAAATGTAATCAAACATGACTTTGGTATTCACATGCACTGTTTCAATGGAATGGTAATATTTTGTAACCCAAATGTGATCTGAATGGCAATAAGAAAATTCTTACATCTTTGTTTTATTTGAACACTTTTTAAAGAGTCTATCAAGGTGCTCTCCTTGACTTTTCCTTCTATCATTCACTTTTCTAACTCTTCTTTTATCTACTGTATCCCCAGTCCTTGTCTTCAGTCCCTTGTTCAACCCACCGTTCCCGGGATCCAATCCATCGTTGTCCTTTCAAACTTCCAGGCATCCTGTAAATCCTTTGTCTTTTTTATGTTTGACTTCACTGGCAATAATATACTCTGGGACTACGGACCAGCATGAAACTGCTCTTATTTTGTGGTGGTGTCAAAGAAAGTGTGATCCAACAGGGGAAAAAGGAAAATAAAGAGAAGAGCCTGAGGTGTAGAGTTGCCTGGCAACAACTTCCCACCTTTTGTGTGAGTTGGCCTTCATCAGATTGCAGGGTAGACATTTAGAAACACTCCAGCATAACAGTTGGTTTGTCCACAACACTGGTGAGAGGCAGGACCAAGAGAAAAAGAGAGGGAGAAAAGGAACTGCTGAGGAATAACGTGTTACCATATGGGGTGACAAACTTTGACAGTCATGTTGGGGCACACAGCACAAAGCCGGCAATGGCCTTCTACATCTTCAATTTCTCCAGCTTATTTTTTCATTCATCTGACTGGACCCCATCCTCTGAGGTCTGACCATCCCTGGAGTAGGATAATTTCCCTACAGGTGTCTCTTCCATCCACCTTATATCTGCTCATGGAGATTAGGTACCCCTCCAAGCCACTGTGCCTCCCAAGCATCCAGCATGGGGCCATCCTACATGGTCATGTGCTCTGGCCTCCATGAACTAGTGCCTTCCTTCTGGCATTCTCGTACCCTCGTGTTGGGGTATGTTTGGGCCTTGGCTACCAGCTTTCCCTCCACAAAGGTCAATTCTTCCAACCCGGGGATGAGTTCCTCTTCCTCCTCTGACCTCCAGGTCACAGAAGTCTTGTTACCAGTTGGGCCAATCCACCTCTGCCACCACTCTCCCGTCCTCTGTTCTTCCCTTGGAGGTCGGGTGACTACCTTGTACCCAGGGATACCTTCCCTGGGTTGTTTTTCTCTGACTATGTCCTCTTTTGGCTGATTCCTCACTCCCCTCTTGGAATTCCTATTTAAAGGCGAGAAACGGACCCTGGGGATGGGATGATCAGGACGGAGCAGCGTCTTAGACTGAGAGGGTGTGTTAGTTATATCTTTTTTCCCTCTCCTTTTATATAGAGGAGCTTATGCTTGATTTATACTCCTGCAGCTGTGCGCCTATGGATTCTGTGCGGGCACCTCTTGTGCTCGCCAGGCATATGAAGTACTCTGGCACATTGTGCGTAGCATGTGATTCCTTTTCAAGTCCTTTGTCAGGCAGTCTTTGATTTATTTGATAGACATGACAGTTCCATATAGTTTGGCCCAACATAACTCCATGGCTGGAAAAAAAATATGAAAGAGTTGGATGATGAGGAAGACCTCCTGTGCCTAGAATTACTAAGGCTGTTGTTGTAACAGATTAAGGATACTTGTCTGGAAAACCCACCTCCCGGCTCAGATGTCCAATCAAAACTTCAGAGGCGTCAGCGGTGCCTGGTGCATAGTCACATTTTTCAGGAGGTGCGCGGCACCTCTCTGCAGCTCTCTACGAGCTCCGCAAACCATCTCTGTGGCTCTGCGGGAGCTCTGCGCAAGCTTCTCTGCAGAAGTATACATTAGGCATGTGGCTGTACAACCCGCTGGGTTCCTGTTATGCGGGCTCTGTTTGCAGAACAAATACATATATGGTTATACATCTCAATACGGAGAGTATATGAAAACATCACTGGCTGGTACCTTACTACACTGTGAGCCAACAAGAATTGTGTTAGTCCATCCATTCAAGTCACATATCCAGGTCAGGGTCATGGTGGCAACAGATCAAGCTGAGCAGCCTAGATGTACTTTTCCACAGTGATGTCCCCCAGCTCCTTCTGACATTCTCAGGGCAGCTGGGAGATGTAATCCCTCCGGCTCTGCTCCAGGGGCTCTTCTAGTTTAGTCTTGCCGGAACACTGAAAAGGAAGCACCTGGGGGGGCACCAGGTGGTTGAACCACATCAATCTGCTCCCCTCAGTGGGGAAAAAGCAGTGGCTTGACACGAAAGTCCTCCCAGGTTGCTGGACATCTGACAAAACTTGAGTACAGCTACCCTGTGGAGGAACATCATCTTGCATCAGTAAGCTAAAATAATGGCCTCTGACATTCACTGATCAATGGCACCAATTCTGTCGTTGCTTTGAAGCTCAGCTCTCTCTACGACCACAGCTTGGTACAATGCCAACATTACTGTAACACTGTAATAGAAACAGTGTTTTCTGCTCTGGGGGGGGGTTCAGGTAGTGAGCTAATAAGTGCATTATAAACCTGGATACTGCCATCAGCTGCCATCAAGTAACACAATGCAGCCAGTATTCACATGCTGGTGATAGTTTGTAACTTTAGTCTAGTCTGCATTCACGTCCTATCATTCAGATTGAATTACGAGCAACTGAGTTGAAGAAAACTCTTCATGTCAGAGATATCAGGAATTTCTGACAACTACAATATCTCCCACTTGGTGAGAAGTACTACAAATGTCTCAACAGACAGCTGGCAAAAAATAGCTGCAAAGCCACCATCACTGGCAGTTACATCTATAACTACACATAATCCAATATTAACACTTGGTACAACCGATTTGGCTAATTTAAGAGAAGCTATACATTGTTTGTATCTTGTCTCACCCGTTAACAAACAGCAACAGTTTCCTAAAAGCATATACACTCTGTCAGTACTGCCCCGTTTCACATTCATACAGACACACACATAGTCAATGATTCCACAGTTTCTATGTTTTTAGTAGGCTTATTCACAGGGGCAATTAAAAGTTGTTAGATGCCTTGTTCAAGGGCACCTAAGTGGTAGTTGATGAAGGGGTGAATGGTGTTGTTCATTCACGTTTTGCACCCACAATTTCCCAGCAGTCTATAAAATCAAAGCAGTGGCTTTCTGGCCATACTGTAACTCACCTTTGGCTTTCCGGCTGCCACTGCTGATTGACAGTTATTATATTAGTTAAAGCCAGGACCTCCAGCTGTACCATTAGCCTGATTGTATTTAGATCATGTTTAGATTACAGGTCTGCAGTGTAGGTCTGGGGCCGTATCCACAAAACATCCTAAGGGTAAAAGTGGCTCCTAACTGGCTGAGTTAGGAGACTAGGAGAAACTCCTAAAAATACAGGGTGTGTCAGTCCCAACTTCAGGTTTTTAGCTTGAGAGTAATTTAAGATTAAAAATAAAAGCATTTAGCGTTAAAAACTAGCTCCTAAATCTGGGAGACGTTTGAGACAGAGGACGCATAATTAAGACCTGCTTACAATCAGTCAATTGCTGCAGCGGATAATGCACCTCCTCACGTCAGTGTTTTGTAAAAACACAATGGTAATAAACTTTTAAAAGCATATTTTGATTGTGGTAAAAGTTCCAGTCAAATCACCAACACATTCTGACAGTCCAGTAACACCAGAGGGGTGATTGTTTGCACACACCTGCAGTACTTGGACACAGCAAACATTCAGTTTGCAGCGCTGATGAACTTGAAATATCTCAGACTGTCAGTTATTCACCAAACCAAAAATTTGCCTTTCAGGCTCCAATTTTTTGGGACAGTTTATTAAATGTACAATAAACTAAATAAATAAACATTGTTTCATGGCGATGGCTGA
The DNA here is from genome assembly GCA_916700995.1 of Hozukius guyotensis. NCBI lineage: Eukaryota > Metazoa > Chordata > Actinopteri > Perciformes > Sebastidae > Hozukius > Hozukius guyotensis. The sequence goes on along the minus strand of CAKALU010055214.1, from coordinate 7,498 downwards.
GTTAGCAGGTAAAATTGGCGTTCTACAAATTACCCCATCAAATCTCTCTATCTCCGTCTATTACTTTGTGCCTCCCATTCTTTTGTATTGATAATTGATTTTATTTCCCATTCATTGACACAAAGTGGTACTGAGTAAGTTAATTTAAAAAAAACATGTCATGCATAGCAATGGGGTCAACCCCACCCCTTCTCTTAGCTTAGGAAGTGTTTTGAGAAAATGTCTTAAGAGGAAACTCTTTAGGAGTACTCCTAGTTGTGAATACGGCCCCAGATCAGTACCAAGGGAAGATATTGAGATGGGATAGAAATTTAATCAGGCTCAAAATGTTAGTAGGGAAACAATAAAAGCACTGATTAATCACATGTTTTAGTAACTATGCTTACTTGGCTAAAGTAATTGGCGAGAATATTCATATTTTGGATTTTCAGTTTCCTATAGAGAGAGTAGTTTAGGCGAGCTCCCCGGGCTATTATGTGACATCAATAATACGGCAAAAGAGAGCAGCACTGTTTCTTTTTAGACTTTTAGACAAAAGAGTTGAAAAGTTAATGGATGGCCTGGAGAATTTGGCGTGTCTCCTCATAGATTACATAAAACTGGATTGCTGAATGTCAGTTTCCAAGGCAACTGTATTTTTGTGTCTTTGCTCTCATTCTCATCTGTCAGTTCTCTCGGTGCTCTTGGCAGTTTTTTTTGTCAATTGAGGCCTCAGTGTGTTTGTAAGCTTTAGTAATGGTTGGTTAAAGTGTCAGATGGAAAGTGTTTAACAAAAGCTGTGATTTGCACAGGAAGACATGACGAAGTGAAGAAGCTGAGATGATGAAGTGTTCTCCGGGTGTGTTAACATAAAAGATTGATGGACGGAAAAGGAGAGAGAGGAGAACATGTTTAATTGCCTTCCTGACTTGGTAATAATTTCACAGTGTGTGTGTGTGTGTGTGTGTGTCCATCTTCCTTATAGACAGTATGAGTTGTTAGCAGGCTGCTCGAAACAATGCTGCTTAATAACTTTTCCATTACAACTGTGTCACTCAGAGATTGAAGAAAAATAACTATCGTTCAGCAACCCTGTACAATGTTTACTGTGAACACTGAAAACTCGCCAGTAGTGGTTGCTGCTATACAGCCACATTTGTAGTTAATTTCATTGCACTCTCATTGTACTGTAAACACAATATAGTTACATATTCAAGTTTACAATGCAGCGACGTTCATTTTCTCCGCACACCCACACGTTCTCACACCACCAAGTGTGCTGTCTAGTTGCAAACATTGAACACAGCCTCCTTACGCTTTCAGATGAAAGTGAAAAAATGTGAATGGTTGAGGAATGTTTGCAACTAGCAGAGCAACTGAACCCTTTTGATTGGCTTGATGGGTGTTTTTAGCAAAGCATCAGCACGGGTGCTGTGAGTCCATGTGTTATTGGTTCTTCCCCCCACTAGCTGCATTGTAAACCGTGAGATATGGTACATGTAGAAGATGCTACTAGATGTTACTGTCAATCTCAGACCGCTTGGCAAGCTAATACAAAAGGGAAATTAGCTTTTCTCCCCTCATAATTGTCAGAAAGCTTAAAATGATTCCTATACTGTATGCACACTTCACCTCTGCTGTCAAGTCTAAAAATTTCTTCTTATATACATTCCTCTTTTTGCATTTTGATGTGTTTTGATGTGAGAAACACAAATGTTTGAATCTTTTTGTTAGACTTGCTAAGTGCTTTGTGGGCCCAACCCATGGCCGATGAATCATACATTTGCCACCCACTTCCTCGCTGGATGATCATGGTTAATATATTGGTTAACATTTTCATACTTGTTAGTCCAAGGCATTATCATTAGTCAATGGTTAGGAGCGCTGCGGATCAAGGGTCTTGGATGTATGCTGCCATCCCTCATATGCCAGTGTTGTGCAGTATTTTCTGTCCCATTCATTGTAAGATTCAGACAGTGAATGTGGAAAGGGTCATGGTCAGAAGTTGCCGGCTTTGTGAGAGATATATAAGAAATCCTCGGTTTCCTCAATACAGCTCCCATGTTTCCATATCGTATGCAACAACAGCTGCAAATGCATTCCAAAATCTCTGCCGACTTTACCATTGTCAAGGATAAGGATATTCATGATTGTCAAAAACGATTTTACTTTTGTGGACTCTTGCTATTGTAAACATTTTCAAGGCTTCAGGTTTCAGTACATTAAAATGCTAATAAGCCAAAACAGCATAAACACACCATTGTACTGAAAAGTGAAAATAAAAATTGTTCTTAAAGGGTAACTTGGGTATTTTTCAACCCTATTTTCCCATGTTTTTGTGTATAAGTGACTAATGGGGAGTGGTCCAGTATTGAGGGTGAACGCTGTGTCTGACAACATTATGGAAAGGACCCTACAGAGAAGTAAAACATTTTTCTGACCTTTCGCTTGATCCGGTCTGTTTGTTATTGTGTCCAAGTCCCACTCAAGGAGAAGTCTCTTTGTGAAATCTGAATATCCATATACTCTGACTCAAATAAATGTGGGCGTCCATCGAATTCAAAGACGTCATCCACATTGTCGAAATCATCAAAATATTCAGCCATGACATTGAAAATATTTTACATAACACTAAACTACACTTTCTGTAGTCAAACATAACAAACTCTGCCCGGCTGGCACTTGCGTTTCCACCATGGATGTATTCCACTCTTCCAGCAACACGTCATCAGATTCCTCTTTAAGACTTCTCCTTCAGTCAGACACTTATAATAACAATCAGAGCCTGTCATCGCAAAAACAAGCACTTTTAGTGGACGTAAATGACGGTGCCAGCTTGCCCCAATAGGATTACATTGTAGCCCGTGAGCAGCTGCTGTCTACACCGTTCTCCCTCAATACTGGACCAATTTCAGAAATTGTTGTCCCTATTAGTCACTTAAACACAAAAACATGGGAAAATAGGGTCCAGGTTGAAACATACAGAGGTTGCCCTTTAATATACAGAAATGATATTTTTATGAAATAACAACATATTTGTGGAAGTATTGTTTGATTTGTGCAGTTATTTATGAATTAACTGCTGTTAACTGTTATTTCTAATAAACTGTTTAAGTATTTTCTCAGGTTCTTAATGTGAACTGAGGGCTCCAGTTATCTTATTTATAATTTCTCTTCTTGCACTGCATGACGTCATGTTCCAGGAGTCCATTCTAGTGTCCAGCCCGTGCACTTTTCACCCCTCCCAGCTCGTTCTGTGGCGCAGTTATAATCACCCATAGCTAATTAAGAAGCTTATGATATTTCCGTCGAGTTCCCCGCAGTGTTACTTGTGCAGCTGTATCCAAATGCTATTGATTGTGGCTGCTGGTGTTTGTGTCTTATTTTTCCTGCACAGCGGCTCCTCAAGGCATTGAGGGCTATGATGTGTCATGAAGACGAAGGCTAGGGTTGACATTATGTGGATTTGGTGTGTGTGTGTGTGTGTGCTGAAGCTTGAGGGTTTAATTTCTGTTCAGAGGGACTCACTACCCTTTTTTGACTCTTAAGTCCTATGTTGTTTTATTGTAGATATGCATTATTCAGGTCTATTTGCAGTTGATATTTCTCCACTGCTCTGATTTTTTTACATTTACATAATTGATACAGCAATGATGTGTCTTAAGTGGTTTCCATCAGTTGCAATTAACATGCATAGAGTGCTCCAGAGATGACGTATTTTTGTAGGCCAACCAGGAAGTTAGCGTCACCCAGGGTTCCCTCGACAAAAAGCCAATGGGATTTTTCCATTGGGTTTTGGATTATTGCAGAAAATAAGCCCTGTGGCAAACACACGTTTATGATACTTAGGCGTTTTGTTCCGTAAGATAATCTTCACAAATGAACACCACTTTTATGATTTTGAAGCGTAAATGCAATCGCCAGACGTAAAAAGCTAACGTTAGGCTATAAATGAACTACACCACAGTCGCATGAGCACAAGTATACACGACGAGGCTGTAAAAGTGGACGAGTCGGCGTGATGCCTTTTTAGTAGTCTCATTTAACCACTTGTTAAAGTACATAAAGGCTTCAAAATTCACGAGTGGGGTATTTATTGATATATTTTATGTTGTAGAACAAAACGTTAAAGTCTCTTGAGCTTGTGTTTACCACAGATCTTATTTCAGGCATCTAACTAAAAACCCATTAAAAAAAACCCATTGACTTCCAGGCGAGGGAACCGGAAGTGCTAAAATGCTAACTAATTTCCGGGTTTTATGACTCATTCCTGTAGCGCTCTATTGGAAAAGAGGGGGGCATCTCCGAGGAGGAAAGAGAGGGGAGGAGTTAGTGAAGGACATAAGAGAAGGAGACAGCTAGGTGGGACTGATGCTCTTCACAGCATCATGCTAATGAGGAGGATTATTATGTCCCCCCCTCAGGCATGTGGAGGCAGACAAAGTGGGTGTGGGCGCAAGTGTGTTTCACTTCTGACCGTGTGATTTGTGTATAATAAGACTGTTTGTGTGCTACATGATAAAAGCAGAAAAGAGAAACCTAACCTTTTGAAAAGTGATTCTGTTGTGTTGCTTTGACATCTTTACTCTGTTTCCATTTTATGAGGTACTCATCCCTATTTATGAAAATGGCTTGCTCCTCCAGCCACTGAGTCATATACACAAATCAGGTGTATAAAGTATGCAGACTTTAAGAGGCATTAGTGTGTGTTCAAAGGTCAGAGGCGAATGTGTTCACGGGGTTATAGAAACATGCGCAGCCACATGCACAGACTCATAATCATCTGTGCTCCTTATTTCCCCTTCCTCCCTAAGCACACACCCTCTCTCCCACCCCCTCTCTTCATCCTCTCTTCATCCTCCGGTCCCCCTCCTCCCTTGCTCAGCAGCAGCCAGTGGTATGCTCCACTCGTCTTCGCTCTCCTCTCTCTCTCTCTCCACTGTCAGCCTCAGCAGTCTCCACACCGGAGCTAGACACTGGTGCAGCGCCGATCCATCCATACATACATGCACGTGTGTGTTTCTCGGGTGCTGGGCTCTTGAGAACGCTCACCGTTCGAGTGTGTGTGTTAAGTGTGCGAGCTGATCTGCATGAGAATGTGCATGTGAGCCTTTCTGGAGCATTTTTTTTTTAATGGAGGGGCATGTGTGCAGAGCGAGAGACAGCGTGAGGATGCGTGGTGGGCAGGTGTTGTTGTGATCGGTGGAGTTTTCGGTGTACTATCGTCGTGCTGTCTGCCTCCCCCTCCCTTCCATTTGGTTATCTCGTGAGGGCAAAAAAAGCATCCTGCTGGGATGTCCACCTCGCCTGGTGCAACAGACGGGAGCCAAAGGAACTCTTGTGAGTGACTTTTTTTTTTTTTCTTCTTTTGTAATTGGGAGTGGTAATCTGTGTGTGTGTTTCAATGTGTCAGATATCTGCGTGGCAAACCAGCCTTGTGCATTCAAATAGAGGATCTTTATTTTCGAAAGGAGACCTGACCAAGCCAGAAGGAGGAGATATAGTTCAACAAATACTTTTTTATTATAGTTAATATAGTCATTACAAGTAAAATAGATTTTCACTTCATATTGGCAGAATGTGAAGTGTGTGTGACAGCAGAAAAGATAGTGAGTGGGAGTGAAGAGCCAAGAGTTTGATTGTGTAACACAGTATGTATAAGGGAATATGATATCTACTGTAGTGGAAGTAAAGGGGGATAATGCGTGCTTGTGTGTGCATACTTGTGCATGTTTACATGTTGGAAAGAGAGCTCAGGGAGGCGTGTAACATGGGAGTGCTTAGGAGCATGCGTGAGTGTGTTTACATATTCCCTGGAGCGCTTCCAGCTGTCGATCTATTGGAAAGGAGCTGTGCATCGATTGACAACCAGGCCAGCTGTATCTTTTCAGTAAGAGGAACAGACTTGCTGATGTTATTCACTACTGGCAATCTTATGAGTATTCCATTTAGATCCTGGAAAGACGGCACAGTTTGTGTTTGGTTTAACCATGAACAAGAACAGAAAAATGGTTATGATGGGATTTAGTCCTTCATCTTGATTTCAGTTTGTGTGTTTTGTTTAGCTAAATTAATAATTGAGTAAGAGTGAAATACTATACTGGCTGCCTTTGGGTTTGTGTGGTCAACATATCCTCATACAACGGTTCGTATGATATCTTACGAAAAGTTATTCCTCATTTTTCGTGCGTTTTCCTACGACTCTCCAGCAACACTTGACGCACGTGTCAATTTCCGTTTGTTACATGCATGCAGTCTTTTCAAAATAAACTTCCGTCTTCACAGGAAACAACTTGGTTAGGTTGAGGCAACAAAACTACTTAGTTAAGGTTAGGAAAAGATCGACTTGGTTAGGTTTAGGCAACAAAACTACTTGGTTAAGGTTAGGAAAAGATCGACTTGGTTAGGTTTGGCAACAAAACTACTTGGTTAAGGTTAGGAAAAGATCGACTTGGTTTGGTTGAGGCAACAAAACTACTTGGTTAAGGTTAGGAAAAGATTGACTTGGTTTGGTTGAGGCAACAAAACTACTTGGTTTGGTTTAGGTTAAAATAACTCCGGAAGTGGCGTAACTTAAGTATGGTAGTTACGTGACAAGCAAATCAATGTTGACTTCTGGTTTCACACAGGGTAAGAACATCGGTATCCTGGGCGAAAGTCCGGTGTTTTTTGACCCACCCATCCCCCATGACCTCCTTCCTATGCGGCACTTGTCGCTCTAATTGGGAACTTCCTGGTTCCCAATTACGTGGATTAAATATGAATTGATTTTGTGGGATAGATACGAATTGCAGTGCGTTTCATTTCATTGGTATAGCTACAAACGGTGTATGAGAACAGCCTGGTGTGGATCTACTTTGTTTGCTCTTTGAGTCTAGCAGTAACTTTTGCAGGGCAGTGCAGGGATTAAGATAAAGGAATATAATGTTATAGTGTGGAGCGTATCAGTTATTCTGTGGGCGAAAGTGTGTGGGACCGCTCTGCAGTTTTAATGTTTGACTTCATTCTGGCCCTCAAGCAGCACACACACACGCGCATACACAAAACCGAAGGATAGCTGTACTGTAAGTGGGTGATTGATAAAATGATGTGACTCATTTTGACTCATCTGAGAGCTCAGTGGGAACATACACACAGAAAATCTCTCTCTCACACACATGTCCACACACACATAGAGACATACACATTGACTGCCTTGACTGAGGCACAGATCACATCTGGGAAAATGGGCCTCCTTTTTATTGCTTTCATTATTATTGCACCATCCCCCCCTCTTCTCGCTTTCATTCCCCTTCTCCCCTCTGTTATTTTCAGGATGTTATTTACTGCCCAACCTTGCATATAACTCGCCTGGAAACCTTGTGTGTCTGGGGTGATGAGTTAATGATCACACACTGACGCACCCACCCACAGTAGATACCTATTGTGTGTGTTAATGACTGTGGGCTTTTTGAAAATAATTACATCATTGTGTGTTCCAATTATTTGTCTGAGCAATATGATATCTTATTGTTGTATA
>CAKALU010055212.1:0-20760 GCA_916700995.1 Hozukius guyotensis | reverse complement strand
TTAACAAGACATTTCTGATTCTTACATAGAGTCCCTTTAAATAAATCTTTAGTTAAGTCATGTGTTGTCCTCTCCTCTTTGAAGGAACCGTTCAAGGCTGGGTCCTTTATATCCATAATTTACTGAGCCCTGTGCTGCATGAAAGCAAAAGGAAAAACAAAAACAAAAAAAGAAAAGAAAAACTTTTCATCTTCGCCACATCGTCACACCTCGCCTCGTTTCATTACGGTAAGCTTTGTATCATAATGTTCTGCTTGACATTTCTTTTTTAATCAAAAAGGGACTCATCCACATAATTTGAATAATGCTGCCTTCGTTGAGTCGTTATTTTCTAAGATTATATTTGTCTTTAAAAAGTTCTGCTTTCAGTATCTCAACACATTTGAGAGCATTACCCCCGTCTAAACACAGACCTCAGCCTGTCAGCAATGTCCAGTCTGTCACAATCATTATGATGTTAATAGTGATTATGGTATTCAGCATGGGCATTTCAATGAAAGCAAAGTGGACAATATATTACCAATATACAACTGCTAGTTGACATTTGACAGGAAGTGAAAAGCAGCACTGTTAGCTTCTTCATCACTAATAATCTTCATTGGGGGTCAATTACATTTTGAAACATTTATTTTGGAAATAAAATAAACCTAAATATATAAATCAGTATTTGTTGCCACAGTGGGTTACAAGTTACTGACCTGCATCCTCCGTGTCCTCCAATTCTGGTAAAAAGAAGGCAGCATGTATCCCCTCTGAAATGGGACAGGCCTTGGGAGACTGTTTCCAGTCTAGAAATGTCGACTTCAGAGTGTCTAGCCTCTAAACTGGGACACAGTGTACTCACCATCTGCTGACATCTTCAGACTCCGCCCTGCTTCACCTGCCCACTATAGACGCCATCACCAATAAGTATTCCTGCTCCTTGCTGATCACCCGTCTGCACGGCTGCACCTTGTCGTCAAATCTCCATCTACCAATCAGAATGATAAAAGGTGTAATTTGTCCCGCCCTGACAGGTGCAACAAAGCAAACAATTCCAGTCTGTACACGCCCACACCGTCCTGAGCAGACGTCTAATTAGGCAGATTAACTGAAAACACCTGTGTGGGTGTTCAGAGGCTTTAACTCCGCCTCTTAGCCACTCTGCCTCGGACCCATTCACATGAACGGAGGAAGAGAAATAACTCTATTCAAGTGTTCGTACCGGGAAGTTGATTTACCTCCACAGATTTGCAGACGTCTCTTTCCCAAAAAGTCTATGGGGAAAAAAATCGTTCTGATCCCAATGGCATCATGTGACGGACCCGGAAGTTGAAACGCCGAGACTAAAAGCTGCTGTCAAGTCGGACAGTTTCCAGCCGTTTCCAGCCGCCTTGAAAGAATTTACAGGAAGTCACAGGAAAAGTGACATCCTGTTATATCCGAACTGTAGGCCACTTGTAGTTTACAGATCACGTTCAGATTTATTTATATTTGTTTGTAAATCTATGTGGAAATGTGTGTGTATCTGGCGTTGGATTCTATCCTATATTATTTCTATGTCCACCTTGTAAAGCACATAATGAGCACATGTTTTGATAAGTGCTATATAGATGACCTTCATTATTATAATTATAATTATTATTATTAAACACAAAAGATATGTTTGTTAACAGATGCAACCTTCATTGCACAACATAATATTCTACAATCTAGTGTTGAATATTACAATTACACAGAAAGTTGTGACTTTCTACAACACGTGGTGTTTGCTGTCAAAACTAAGAGCCAATCAGCTCTTTGATCAGGCGAGAGCCAGGCCTTTCCCATCATGCCCTGGGTCTTGCAGTCGGTGGAGAGCAACTGCGGCGCCTGGATCTAAAAACTGCGTCCGACCTCGATCTCATGAGGTTATCGTCGCCCACGTGTGCATGACGGCAGAGTAAGTCGGCATCAAGTCGGAAACAAATCTAACCGGCATCGCGCGGCCTGGCTCATCTCGAGCGAGCCTATTGGCCTCAAAGCCCCGGAGCTCTTCCTGGGGGGCTCGGTGACATGTCAAACTGTCTGCTGTGAAAAGGGCCTATATGAGCCGGCATGCACAACACCAGGACCCTGAAACGGAAGCAGCTAAATGAGCTCATCATTAATTCATTTATACCTGTGCTTTCCCTACGGGCACAAAATGTCCTCAGTGAAGAAGACCTATCGTTCATCAGTGCAAGTTTAGTTGTCAGCATTACCTGAATGTGTTCTTAACCCACCTTTTGTTGATGTTTTACCTGCCTGTTTTATTCTCCTGCAGTGACAGACACACTGTAAAGCCAGCCTAACCTCTGACTATAAAGTGCCTTTTAACTACCACCTGGGTCCTAACTTAACCTGGTACAAATTCAATGTTCTTGCCAAGGTCGCAGTCTTGGTTGAACACTTGAAGATTTGATTTCATCTTCTTGGATATCAACACAGTAATGCTCAGTGTAACACCGTTAGACTGCGCTCTACACAGAACAGTTCAACTCTGAGGTCACGGCATCCTTTCTCTGTTTCTCTTTCAATCTGAAATCAACTTCTAGGAGAAGTGAACGTGTACAGTGAAGGATGTCCAGCACCCAACAAAAGGTCCATGGGGGGCTGGAGCTGCTGAACGTTGGGTTGCTAATGGGCAGAGGAGTGCTATTCAGGATTACCATATTGGATATACTGGTACATTGCTAATAAGCATGGTGTACGATGAAAACCCCACGGGCCAATTAAGCTCATGCGGTATTAAAGATTATTGTTAAAAGAGTGAGTGGGAGTCTCTTAACCTCTCATGTCCTTCAATCCCCCACTGACACTTCAACGTGGCTCTTCTGTCATCACGTGTGTCCCTGACCACACGTGTGGTTATAACATGTTGTGTTCACATGCACAAGACGTGTGCACATTGCATAAGTGAGGCAATTTTAACTCCCCAATGTCTCCGATCTCTCCCCCGTTGTTCGTGCGTGTGTGAGGAGACGCCGAGACGCCGAGACGGGGGATTAAAGGTGGAGACTGACACGGTCCCGTGACTCACACATGTGTAGGAGTCATGAACTGTGTGTGTTCATGCTTGTTTTTATGGAGCTTGGGGATCTAACTTTGGTTGGCACCATGTGGGCTGGCGTTCGTTTTGCCTCCCAAGGAAACATAAGTAGTCCTTCTCAGCTAATTAAGACAAACTACCTGTAAACAAAGCCATATATCATTAATGTGAACCTATATAGATAACACATGCGCAAAGGGACTATGGTTAGGGGTGATCACAGTATGGAGGAGCCAAGTTACCACGAGGGAATCTCTCTGATCTCACAGCTTTGAATGCGCCTGCAACCCTTTAGTAAAAACTGTTGTGATTGACGTGATCGTGTCAAAAATCCAGTCACATGAGGCACAAGGTCCTCTTTAAGACTCACTCCTGCACGGGGGAACAGACGTGGGTGACAATAACCTTGTTATGTTGCTGCGAAGTGAACGTAGGAGCTTTGCTGACTCCTGGCTAAATGAGTAGGCAGCGTCTCTGCTGCTGCTGCTGCTGCTGCTGCTGGGAACCAGGCTCCATGAAGGGGGAACAGGTGCTGGGAGGGGACAGCCTGGCGCGCTCCGATTAGCAGGCAGATGGTGGAGGAGAGTTCATCCCGGAGCAGAGGGAGGGAGGATGGTGAAAAGAGAAGGAGAGACAGAAATATATAGAGAGAGAGAGGATAGATCTGCCAACTCAGACGCTCCGATAGGTAAACATGAAAGAGTAACGGAGGAGGAGGAGAGAGGATGAGTGGGGAGGATTAGGTAGTAAATTAACTGACACCTAACAGTCAGGTGATGGATGGATGTGAGACACACACACTTCAGTAATCACATTTATTTATGCAGCCAAATTATGTTTATAATTTATAATCCCCATTATTATTTTTTTGCGGATTAATTTGCGTGGTGACCTGCGCAGCTCGGTCGGTCCAACACATCTATCTAGACTGAAATATCTCAACAACTATTGGATGGATTGCCTTGACATTTTGTAGAGACATTCATGGTCCCCAGAGGATGAAACCTATAGAGACTTTGGTGATCCACAGACTTTTCCTTTGGGTGTCACCATCAGGTCAAAAATGTGTCTATGTACTTTAGTTTAGGGCCCAATACCAGCAAAACTAATGACATAATGACATTCCCATCGTTCTCAGCTCTACTTTGTCTTTAGTGCTAATCAGCAAATGTTTTGCACGCTAACATTCTACATTAAGATGATTGAAAATGATAAACATTACTCGCTAAATATGTAAGCATTAAGCTCAACACATTGATTTGCCTAAGTAAAGCCTCACAGAGTCGCTAGCATGGCTACAGACTCTAAAAATGCCACTGACTTGTAAGATCAAATAAGTTCATTATTATGATTAATCAATAATAGTAATAATAATGATAACTTTATCTATAGAGCATTTTTCATTCACGAGATGTGGCTCAAAGCGTTTTACATAAGAAAATTAAAGTGTAACACATTCAAACAAGGGTAATAAATATAGATGCTATAAATATATAAGTGGAATTTAAAACAAAGACCATTAAGAATAATAAAAATTAGAAAATTAGTCAAAATTAATAAATAAATATATAATAATAATTAGAATATCATTAAATCCCAAACCATTAAGAGTTTTAAAAACAAGTAAAAGAACCTTAAAATCTATTGTAAAAAACGATACTGGGCGCCAGTGGAGTGTAGCTGAAACCGGGGTAATACGCTCCATCTGTCCAAAACGCGGCTGCTAGACTGATCAGTGGTACGAGGAGATTTGATCATATCACTCTGGTTTTAGCTGCACTTCACTGGCTGCCTGTCAAATTTAGAATTGATTTTAAGATTTTATTATTCATTTTTAAAGCTCTGCATGGTTTGGCACCAAGCGACGTCGCTGAGCTATTTACTCTCTACGTGCCAGCTTGTAACCTGAGGTCCTCTGACTTGGCTCTACTGGTTGTACCCATGCAGGTCTAGGCTGGTGACTGAGGGTGACGGGGCCTTTGCCATCAATGCCTCCTAGACTCTGGAACAGCTCAGGACCTCAGGTTAGCCAGCTCTTTTACCAATTTTAAATCTCTTTTAAAGACCCATTTTTTTTTATAGAAAGGCTTTTTTTTTTTTTAACTCCGTAAGGCAACAGCTTGCTGCTCCTTTACCCCACACCTTCTATTGTCCTCTTTTGGCTTATGTGTTGATACCTCTGGTTACAGGTTTTAGTTTTCTCATTATTTGGTCTTTGTTCTTTTATTGTTGTTTTCATTTTGTCTGTATTTCATTGCATCTGTGCAAACACTTTGTAACTATGTTTAGTAAGGTGCTATACAAATAAAGATTATTATTATTATTATTATTATATTATCTTCCTTGTTTTGGTTAAAAGTCTAGCACTGAATAAGTTGAATAAGTCAAGATTTAGCTTTATTGTCATTATACAATACAGGTTTTGCATAATGAAATGCAGTTGTAGCCACTTCCATACACAGGAAATGTAAAAAAACAAAACAAATCATATGTTTCCCCTATAAAACATCTAATTTTCACACCTATAAGAGGCTCAACTGTGCGTCATACCCTGCTTTTTGTCAAGATCTCACCAGTAGAATCTTGGGTATCATGTTGAGTTTAAAAATGTGACCTTTAGTTAATTAATGTGCCCTCATTAGGCATTTAATTTGTAAAGGAAGCTGTATCAAGGTCTGTGTTGGTGGTGGTGTGATGTTTGTCAAACATCAGATTCTGACCTTTAATTATAACGCCCACCACTGGGCCCGCAACAGTCTTCTTCTTCTTCTTCTTCTCTTTCTTAAATGGTTTCCTCCGTGCTGTTGATGTCAGTCATCCAGTGAGACATTTCAGTAAAACCTCATTTCAGTCTGGACCAAACTGGTGGAGCAACAGACCGACAGACCAAACATCCTGGAGCCGGAGAGACTCGGGGTAACGGGTGTCCAAACATGTTGACGGTGTTAAAAACTGTAGAAAGTTTTCTCTGAGTGAAATAAAGTCTGTATCCTGAGTTTATTAGGTTATATATGCTTCTGTGTGTTTATCCTCACCACCGTGACACCATCTACAATAACACTGTACTCTTCAGTGAGTTGATTTTTCTTTCACATATCATCCTGTTCGGTGCTGCCGGAGGTGAGGATTCGTGTCACACTGGCTTATTACAGTGATGGGTCCCTGTGCTCTACCTATGAATTATGCAATACTCATGTGGCTCAGACTACAATGCTCGACAATGACAGCAGTGCAGAAATTCGTAGCATTCAATTCAAAATCCAGGGTTGAGGAGCTCACCCAGATAGAAATTTGGTTTTCCCTGCAGATGTAGAAGATGAAAAACCTATTGAAAAACGAGGTGGGGGGGGGGGAGCTGACACGTGGGCCTTCTCATTGTTTGACATAAACCCATCAAAAAGCATTTGTAAAGTGACAGTCTGAAATGACCCGTGGCTCTGTTCTGCTGTGGTCTTCAGGTACAGTATTGTGATGCATACAGAGAGAAAGAGAGAGAGAGAGAGAGAGAGAGAGAGTCAGACACACAGACTCAAAACAAATCAGGACCATCAGGCAAAATGTTACTGCCTCTCCACTGTAAGAAATACAGGTAACACTTCATTTTACAGGTCCACAAATGTCATGGTAATTAGGTGATAATTAGCAAGTAACCTATTTTAAATTTCTTTGGAATTACTGCCAAATTACCACAAATATTTACCTCAAAATTGATCACATTATTTAATAATTATATTCCGCTATTTCCCGATAGCTGGTAATTTATTTAATACATTTCCAGGAGAACACAAGAATAGAATAAAAAAGTTAATTGATATTGATATTTATTTTTTTATTTGATAGGGACGATGCAATTTTACATAGTTCCAATACAGGGCATGAAACTGACGTGCTGCACAGAGAGTTTATAGCTAATTTTCAACTCGTGTCCCTAGTTGTGCTTTTACATGTCTAAAAATAAAATATAAAATTAACATTTTTATTAAATAAAAATATACAACTATCTATATGACAAAACCACAATACACATGAAAATACAATAAAATACACATCATACATAGCGTACCACAATACACTAGTACACCTTGGTAATTTACAGTAAAATTAGCTAGAAATTGGTGCAGCTCTGGTTTGCTTTTAGCCAGCACTCAACCTTTGTTGTGAAGGTCTTTATATCTGGATTTAATTTGATTTTGGTTGGTAATGTGTTCCAGAGCTTGCAGCCCTTTATGGAGAACGCTGATTGTCCAAATGTAGTTCTGAGTGGTATTTTACAGTTGCTCCTAGTTACTCTAATGAAGCTTATGTGTAAATTCAGTCAGGAAGACTAGGGGTGCAATCTCATTCATTCTCATTCATTCTGGGTCACTCTCTCATGGGCTATTAATATGTCAGCTGATTATGGGCGTCTCTCTTTTCAGTGACCAATCAGATCTTGCCATATCTCCCTAAACCAATCACATTGCTGCTGTCAAAAGTTTAAAAAACGTTCTCCTCTATGCTGTTTTCAGTGTCAGTTTTCAGCACAAACGGATGCGACCCTCCACCACCCCATCACCTCCAGATTCATCCAATCAGAGCAATCCTGCTCCACTTCATTCATCGGATCTGCATCAATCTTCACTACCACCATCACCAGTGTCTAGACCCGGGGGAATAATCATAAATCCTACTACAGCCTCACTTCCCCCTTATTATGTCACATTGGGTCTAAATCGCCAAAGAATGTTACTATTCATAATTCGTGCACTTTGTAATAAATCACCATTCAATTCATACGAGTCTCTCCTGATTGAATTGCTGTCTTGTCTTATATATACATATGGAAAGAGGCTCTGGGGCTAGAGACTGTTAACACATTTAAAGACTAATTTGAGAAAACAAAAATGAGTAAAGCTCTCAAAGCTCAGTAGATTGTGTCTTTTTTACTATGTGACAACGATGCCACCGGACCGGCTTTTTGTCCATTACTTTCAGTGCCTGATTGTATCAGGATGTGAGATGTTTGATTGTAGATGGTGATGCTTGAGCCCACACAGTCATACAATATGAAAAATTAGAGAAAATCATAGAGTGCATAAATAACTGGGCTGCCTGAGTGGATGAGGATAGGCTTTATTTCCACGTCTGCTGATAAATAGATAACAATTAGCATAATAACTTCTTTGAAATTTCTTTAAAAAAACTCCCTGAATCATGACATCAGCTACCAGGTTACATTTGTGTCGACAATAAGTCACACAATGGTGAGATTTGTGCCTGATCAGAAGTGTCTTCTATTAGTTTTCCACCTCGGATGAAGAGCAGCTGCTTCTCAAGGCCCTATTTTAACCATTATATGCTATTTTAGAATCTAATTATTAAATAATGTTTATAATAAAGTCATTTTAGATACATTTTGAGGTAAATATTGTGGTAATTTGGCAGTAATTCCAAAGAACTTTCAAAAAGGTTACTTGCTAATTATCACCTAATTACCATGAAATTTGCAGACCTGTAAAAAGAAGCGTTACCAAAATACAAACTAGGTGAGAAAACTGAAGAAAGTCAAATGAATAATTATGAAATGTCTTTTCTCTGTCAACAAGCCAAGGTTCCCCGGTAGCTTTCATTCCAACCGAACACTAAAACAATTTCACTGATTGGTACAACGATACCCAGCGAGCAGATGTTAATGGAGTTAATGGAGAAACCATGAATTGTGTTTGGAGTAAAGCACTCAGCCCACGATTAAGATCCAAAGCTGCTCAAAACTGTTTAAGACTACAATTTAAATGTGAATATGTGTAACTGTGACGCAGCAGAGTGCTGAAAAAAGTGTGTGTACTCAGAAAAAAAGCCTCACTTTAAAGCTGCTCGAGTTAATATTCTCATATGTGGATGAAATGAACGTGTATCATATGGAAGGGGAATCTCGTAGGGACAAACCCACAGAGAATTATCACCTGGTCTGAAACCATAGACTGTATATAAGAAGTGGACGTGGTCACCGTGACATCACCCATTGGTTTGTGGACTACAGTTTTGAAACCTCGAGTTCGGCAGTTTGGCGGTCGCCATCTTGGTTTTTGGCAGTCGCCATCTTGGTTTTTGGCAGTCGCCATCTTGGTTTTTGGCAGTCGCCATTTTGGTTTCTGGCGGTCGCCATCTTGGTTTTTGACAGTCTTCATCTTGGTTTTTGGCCGTCACCATCTTGGTTTTTGACAGTCGCCATCTTGGTTTTTGGCAGTCACCATCTTGGTTTTTGGCAGTCGCCATCTTGGTTTTTGGCCGTCACCATTTTGGTTTCTGGCGGTCGCCATCTTGGTTTTTGGCAGTCGCCATCTTGGTTTCTGGCGGTCGCCATCTTGGTTTTTGGCAGTCGCCATCTTGGTTTCTGGTGGTCGCCATCTTGGTTTTTGGCCGTCACCATCTTGGTTTCTGGCGGTCGCCATCTTGGTTTTTGGCAGTCGCCATCTTGGTTTTTGGCCGTCGCCATCTTGGTTTTTGGCAGTCGCCATCTTGGTTTTTGGCTGAGGTAATAAATCACGTGAGAAGTAGGCTCATTTTCTCATAGACTTCTATACAATCTGACTTATTTTTGCAACCAGAGGAGTCGCCCCCTGCTGGCTGTTAGAGAGAATGCAAGTTTAAGGCACTTCAGCATTGGCTTCACTTTTCAGACCCAGAAGTTGCTGAAAACATAACATAACACCAACGCTCCGTGTCTGCTGGGTGTATACATCGACAACTCTTTGCTAACATGTTCGCTATATCAACTTTATGAGGTGATAACATGTCGTGTTAACAGCTGGCTCCTCAAGAGGCCACAAAAAGAAGGTTTAAGTATTTCTTTTTCTTTCAAAAAGTCATTGCAGCAATGACTATAATGTCATACTTTGGTACTTTATATCCACATTTATTACTCATCATTGTGTCTTTTACACTCTAAAGTGAATTATGTCTACAGCTCTGTTCAGACAACACAGCCTGTGAGAAAAGATAACAATATGTTTGCTGCACTACTGCGTGACATTATGGTTTGCATTTAGACTTATATTAAAGCTGGATTATTTGTGGTTATGTTATTTTACAGAAAACATGATAGATAGTTTCTCGCCCTCTTCTTTCTCATACACACACACACACATACACACTCTACATCACTGTGCTGAGACATCTGCATTCAGTTAGCAGGATGCTTTCAGTGGCAACCGCATGAATCAGTGACTCCAAAGTTCAACAACGGCTGAACATCTGCAGCGCATCTCTTTTTAATCTAACAGACACGACCTGCTCTGTGTCTCTGACGTGGTTAACGAAGACTACGTGCAGTCATGTCACCGTCAAGGGAGGGGTGTTAATACAACATGTTGCTCTCCTTCAGCGAGAACAGCATTTCGCTCCCTGAAGACGGGAAGTCTTGGCTTTGTCCTCACCTGTACTCGTTGATGGGGTGCTTTACTGGCACTCAAACAGGAATCCTCATCAGACCTAAAGCATCTCCAGATGTTCCTGTATATCAATTATCCTGGCGGATGCTATGTATGAGCCTACGTGTCAATAATTGTCAAGCCTTTTGGCACTTGGTTATTGGGGATGTTGGCCAGGCCTCCTGTTTTTCCTCAGCTCTCCAACTAAGTCTGCACCCTGCACCCTGATTCAAACTTTAGTTCTCATTTATCTGACTTTTGGGGCAGTCGGAGGTCCTTTTCTCATCATTGTGTCTGCTCAAGTGTTGTTGTTTTCACGACAGGTCCTCTAAACTGAAAGACAAGAAATATGTCGTTGGTCTTTGGATTTAACCACAGTCATCGGAGAAAAGGCTTCTTCAGAGGAAAATTGTGTTCTGACTGTTCGGTTCCTGCAAATTATACAGCTGGATGAAACAGAGCTGCACAGACAACAGTGTTACATGGAGGGATGAAGATATATATGTAAAACCAATCAATGCAAAAAAAAAAAAAGCACTAAATGTGAGTACATATTCTAAAAGTTACTCTCACTACGCTTGTTGCTGTCAGAAGAGGAGGTGAGCAGAGACACACGAAGCAGCTGGTGGAGCAGAGCGGGGCTTAGATCAGGGAGCAGCAGGCCTCCTCCTCCTCCTCCTCCTCCTCCTCCTCCTCATCCTCATCAGCACTCCCATATGGACATGCTAATGCTGCAGCAGCCTCCGGGCTACCGTCCAGTCAGTGTCTGGTGTGTGTGCAGTTCACACAGTTCAGAGGGGTCGATGGGTATGTCTGCTGTGTGTGTGTGTCCTGGGATATAATAAATATGAATTAAAGCCTCTCGGAGTCCTCTGAGGTAAAAGGGAAGGCCAACAGGGCGAAGAGGACAACTGCTCCAGGGTGCCCAGAAAGATCCAGGGTTACTGCTGAAATTAGTTTGGGGATATGAACCATTACAAAATAATAACAACCAAAATGATAACAGTCCAACGCTGAAGTGCCTTGCATTCTTTCTAATAGCCAGCAGGGGGCGACTCCTCTGGTTGCTAAAAGAAGTCTGATTGTATAGAAGTCTATGAGAAAATGATCCTACTTCTCACTTGATTTATTACCTCAGTAAACATTGTAAACATGAGTTTATGGTCTCAATCACTAGTTTCAAGTCTTCTTCAATACAGCATGATGTTCATTTAGTAAATTATGGTCCCATTTAGAGTCAAATAGACCATAAAGCAGGGGATGCTTTAGGGCGGGGCTACCTTGTGATTGACAGGTCGCTACCACGGCGTTGCCCGTGGTTTCATCACAGTGTGTTTTCAGTTCATGAAAGATAATTATAATGTTTTTGGTCGCCTAAAAATGTCTTATTCAGCATTTGGTTGTACTTAACTCCAACTTCTTGTGTCACTTCTGGTTGCAAAAAAACATGATGGCGACGGCCAGAATGCCGAACTAAATCTAAACTAAAATCTAAACTCTAAATGCACCAGCTAGTTGCTAATGTTTGTGTCTGTTGTTTGGTGCTGGCCAGGTATAGAGTACAGTTGGTTGTACAGTTGATCGTTCAAGTGATCGGCTAAAGCTTGAAGTCCCACGTGCAAACACTACATTTGAGGAAACTGCTTTTGGTGTTTGTGCTACAAAAACTTGGAACAGTTTACAAAACACATCACATTTGTACCTAAAGGTGATTTTAAATCCATGATTACAAACTACTCCGCTCTTGAATGAAACTGTTTTTAACATTGTTCCATTGTTGTTTGGCTGATTGCTTCTTGTAATTCGTTAATTATGTACTGTGTGTATTTATTCTGTTTTATTGTACTCTCGACATCATTGTAAATGAGGGCATGCCCTCAATGATTCCTCGAGGTTTAAATAAAGGTTGAATGAATGAATATTAGTTTAGTCAAAGGCAATGGTGGGAGACTTCCCAGGAAGTTGAAGGAAACAGTGGCAACAGTGCAAACCACTGAACCGCCGTGCATTTTTGAAGATATGAATGTGACTTAAGCCACACTTAATTACTGGATGTATGAGATCAGATAGCACTTTTAAAAATAGAGACATATACCTCCTCCTCCTCGTCCTCCTCCTCCTCCTCCTCCTCCTCCTCCTGGATGTTAGTTTGGTATTAATTTGTTTCACAAGTGCAAGAAAAAAAACAACTCACAATGACATTTCAACTTGGAGCTCATTAATTAAAACGCACATCCTCCACTATATCTATCAGTGCATGCAAAATGAAAATTAAAGACTTTGTTTTATCGTACCGTATATCCTTTGGTATGCATTGTGTAGCATCTGAAAGAGAGAAAGATGTAATATAAGCACGTCCTTATGATCTGTGTGTGTGCGTACTTGTCATATTCAGTGACAGATCGGCGGTCAGGTGTTAAGCCTCTGACGTTCTTTTTCCTAATGGGATATCATCTCTGTAAGTCCCACATGACACTGACAATCAACAGGGATAATTTCATTTTCTCTGTTGGCAGCATAAAGCTCTACGTATGCTGTGTTTTCATTCCTGGTGTCATTTTAACTTACAAGCGTAATTTCTTACGCAACCGGTGTGCCCCGAAGGTTAAGTCAATCCTGCAGCGCTGAATAAATAACTCATCACGGAAAGTCGGTTCTTATATAAACGTCAAATTGTCAAACAATAGCGTTGACAGTGCGTGCTGCTTCGTCTCTGTGATCATGGATGTGTTTTTTCTGGAGATCACACCTTTCCATTTTGCTGTACAGTAAACATACTCCTCTTCTTATAACAGGAATACACACGAGTCGCCCACGATCACAGTAATGTACTCATTAGCAAAATTACTGAGGCTGACGAGATGACATCTTATTTCTCAGTTCTGATTTTAGTATCTGATGAAAAAGAGGCTCCTCTTTGTCTTGAAGTCTTTCTCCACAAATGTCACAAGATTGTATATTTAAAATCCGTAATATAAAAGTAACAACTTAAGAAAAGAAAATCATTTTCCAAAAAAATACACCCAGTACCTCAGAACACGGCATCAACACATCCCGTGTCAGTTTCCAATTCTCTCCACTGATTTCATCACTAAGATGAAGCCATGGCAACAAAAGCCATATCGCCTCGCCGACGTTTTCATCTTTCAAAATGGGTTCTGCTGCGGAAGTTGTCAGTTTGACCTCTACGCTCATTTGGACGGAGCTAGACGGAGGGCCGTCTGCAACCCGCACAGTGACTAATGGGAGTTTTTTTGCTGTTGCGCGTCCCAGTGAACTGGACTATAAAGAGTGACCCAACGTCAGCTGTTAATCTTGTTTTCACTGACCTCCAGCGGTTGCTGCTGAGTGTATAAATGTATTCAGGGTGTGTGGTCAGTTAAGACCCTGTCCCTGACATCACTGTTGAGTGATGTCAGACTGAAAACACGTAAATTAGATAAATATGTGAATAGGCTTCTTATCAAGACGTGTTGTTTATCAGACAGTTAAAGAGAACTGCAGTTCGAGACATCTTTATCAGCAAAATATGCTAATGATGAAAGACAGCCTTAATTGAGTTTTTGGGCCATTTGGGGAAACACAAAAAAATTATCAACACGACATCGACATGTTGATATGGTTAAAGACAAACAGGCAGTTGCATATTGAAGCACCCAGCAGACACAGAGTGGCATCAGCATTCATTTGAAGCCGTGTTTCTGGCAACCTGATGAATCCAAGTTCAATAATCAGAAAAAGATATCTTGATGTTTAGCATCTAAATGCTCCACTATGTTCACCAGCTAATCACTAACTGTGTCTGTCTGCCGTTTGGTGCTGGGGAAGTAGCATTATTGAAGCATTTTTGCCAAAAACACCTGGCTGCTGTGTCTGGAAATGATGCTCATGAGAGCGGTGAGAATCAAAATGGTAAAAAAAAAAAATGCTAAAACCAAAACTAAAAGAATGATCTGTAAGTCACTAAAACACTTTGCAGAAGTGTGTAATAATGTGTTGGATTTGTCACTACTAACAACCCCATTCACATAACACATTCATTTGACCCGTCGTTCAGGTAGAAATATTGATTAGTGAAGTTTTAAAGTAAGAAGAACAACTTTCCTGATCATAGTCAGCAATAAGTAAAGAAGAGATCACTCAGTGTGTCCGGGGTAACTTTCTTTCTATCTGTAGATCTGTCTGTCTGCAGCCCAGTCGCACCGCAGTTTATGAAATAGTCATGGAATTTACTGTATTGATTCGTGTACATAGACATGAAAGGTCACTCAGCATGAAAACAATTTGTATGTAATCCACGTAATTGTGAACCTGGAAGTATAGAGAGCAGCGAATGCTGCGTAGGGAGGAGGTCGGGTTGTATAGGTGGGTCAAAAAACACAGGACGTTCGCCCAGGAGACCGCTGTTGGTGTCCCGTGTGAAACCAGAAGTCAAAGTTGACATTTGCCACGTAACCTCCGTAAGGGACTCGATGTAAGAATCAGAAATGTCTTGTTAACAGCGACACCTGTGGCTGTTAAGTCAAAGAAAGTCAGCGTCCTGTTGCTCACGCTTGTGCTCGCTCTACATAGACATGAATGAGCATCGCTCAAAACAGTGAGGCGACATACGTCAGCTAAAAGCACAATATCACTCTATATTTCAGCTGCTTGGCAGTAATGTTAGCTGACCAGACGAAGGTCTCTCCATGAATCACTGCTGATCCTAGTGTTGGCTTTTCCTGCCTCAGCCTCCCGACCTCGGCCGGAGGGAACAGGGGAGACACCGCAGCCCCGGTTGGAGACGATAACGTTTCTCTCTGCGGAGCCCCGTCACTTCACAAGACACGGGAAACCTCTGTTGGTCTGGAGGAGCTGCAGCAGTTATTTCTGCACAAACGTCCACTGTACATTCACTAGATATTCTCAGAGCTAAACTAACTCTTCTGCAGTGTGTAATGTGTGCGCATGCACGTGAGAGTGGAGCGAGAGAGCGAGTGAGAACGAGCGCGGTGTGTGAGTGAAGGCAAGCAGGCAGAGGAGCAGAGTACAGCAGAGACTCCGGCCCTGGAGACCAAAGCTACGATCTCCCCTGTGTCTTCTGACCGCGGTCGGGAGGCTGAAGCAGGAAGAGTTAACACTGTTTAACAGACGGGCTTCACTAGATACAACTTTGAGGTTTTGGTGCTTCCGTGTAGTTTATGTTGGAGTCTGAGTCTGAACAGCGTAGCAACACGTGAGCACGCATGGGACACCGACCTGCAATGATTTATACGTGTAAGAAGTTACAAACAGTTCCTTTAAGTTACGGCACTTCCGGTGTTATTTTAACCCAAACCATGTTTTTTTCCTAAACCTAACTAAGTAGTTTGTTGCCTAAGCCTAACCAAGTCCATCTATTCCTAAACCTTACTAAGAAGAAGATTTATTTTGAAAAGACTGGAATGTCTTGACACGTGCGTCACATGTTGTTGAAAGTCGTGCTGAGTGTCACGAGAAAAAAAAGAGAAATTCGTGTCTATACACACAAATCAAATAGATTCAATTTCGTGACTATTTCACAAACTGCTGTGAGACTGTGTTGCTGTCTCCAAATATAACCCCTCAGAGCACAATCGTGAGTGAAATAAGGCTCACATACCTCCCAGCAATCTTTCCCCCCATGCACCCCACTTACAAATACTCTCATGCACCAGCTAAGGTCAAAATGGTTCAACCGTTCCCGGCTCTTCTCGTTCTTCGAAAAGTCAGCAAGTAGGAAATTAAACCAAAAGAGTGAATTCATAATATTGCTACTGCAGAACTGCCGAGAACATAAACAAGCAGGTTTACGTCAGCTAAGAGGCACGAAATGCCAGAACACACAACACGCATACACAAAATGAATTTTTCAGAAAGTCTAAATGTCTATCCTTTACAGCACATCTCACATTCATGTCACTGTGGCCTTCACTGCCTCCAACACAGGAAAGGTTTACATAAACATGACACTGTGAAACTCTGAAAATCTCAGTCGAGGTATGTGCAGATAACGTTGCCGTGCAATAAATGTGCCAGAATATAAAGCAAACATTTCATGTGAGAGAGATCAATGATACGGTTTGATTAGATAGATGGAAAGTGACCATGTGTGGGTGAACATAACAGCTGTGGACACAAAACATACGCAAACTTGAAAAATTCAGGTGATAAAACGTAGAACTGTGGGCAAATAAAAACAGGATATCTGTTTGTACCTGAATGTGTCTCCAGTGACGAATAAAATAAAATAAAAATTGCAATTGCAATGTTCTCGCCTCTGAAAGAAAACTCATTTGGGAGGAAAAGATGATTGCATTGTGTGTATCATTAAAATCCCCCCAGCCGTCGACCTCTCTGTCTCTCTCCTTTAAAGTGCACTATAGCCTTTTCTTTGTGCCATTTCACATATCTCATGTCTCCATCAGCAGCCTGCTGCGAGCTCAAAGCACACAGCCCAGTAAACCTCAGCTTATGTTTCCACCAAGATGCTGTTTTATGTTGTGAGAGAAACACAGTCTCTGTTGTTGTAATGTCGGCCCAGCAGAGCGACTTGTGGCGTAGAGACGACACGCCGTGGGGCGCTGAGTGTCATCAGCGGGAATACAGGTTAGGAGAAGCAGAGCTCCATCGTCACCCCGATGAAGCCTGCTTATCTCCAAACCTGCAAATAAATACAAAATCCATCACAGAAAAACTCCAAAGTGTCACATGAAATGAGCCATTCTGCTGCTTCAACTCTGTCTGGTTCCTTTTCTGCCTATCAGCCTGTCTTAATCGCATGAATCTTTTATGGTTTTGGTTTATGCAAATCTACCTCTTTATCTCTGCCTTTACTGTACGGCACAACACAGTAGTGTGATGTGAAGGAGAGATTCTGAGGATTCAATTTTACATGAATCTGGACCACAATACTACTTTTTCTTACACTGTTCTAAGAGAAAACGGCACTCGTGTCTCCCAATTTCTGTTACCGACATCAATGTTAATCCTTTTATTTGATAAGGGTCATGTAAACAGCATATTTTCTTTTTGAATTTTCCGATTAAGACCTGTGATATGCCGATATTATTCTGGTTTTAGGATCATTCTTTGGACACATGTATACAGTGCATTAAGAATATACGCCTCAATTGGGCTTTTTACCGCAGTTTGCGACACACGGCCTCTTGCCCGTTTAAGGTCAGCTCTGTGCGTTGTAACACAAACCAACTAGCTGACAGTTTGCAAGGCTGGGGGAGAGATGCATGCATCCCAAAAGAAAAGCATAAGCTACTTTTAAACATCAGGAAAGATTTGGATATCAACAGGTTTTTTGGATATGCGTAAATAACGCAACACCGATAAAGGGTGACCAGATCCTAACAAAACAAATGTGGGACAAAGAGTATGTTTGTGTGGGACAATGTGGGACAAACATTTCTATTCTGCCCCTTATCTTGTAACATCTCTATGCTTTGTCCGAATGCATCCATAGATCAGCACATCTCTTTTTGAGTCGCACGTTTCATGTGAGACTCACATGAACTGTGTCGCTTGGCAAATTTAGCAAAAGACTCTAAGAATCGCCTTCCACCGGCTTCACCCAACCATTTATAAGTAGTTTCACAGTCTTTGTTACCTCCGCCAAGGCCGAAGGCCTAGGAAGGGGGTTATGTTTTCACCAGCGTTGTTTTGTTTGTCGGTTTGTTCCTTTGGAGGATTACTCCAAAAGTCCGCGATGGATTTGAATGAGATTTTTCGGAGGGGTGGGGTGTGGTACAATCAGTCACCCTGCCTCTTTCCTTCTGCCTGCAGAAAGAGGGACAGAGAGGGGCGGGGGGTGGAGGGAGGTGGGGACACCTGTAGATTCAACGTTTTTTCTCATTAAACTCTGTGAAATTACAGTCGAGTTCAACCAAAGCACACTTGGTGATTGTTGGAAAGAGTAACGACGACTCTTTAGGTGAGTTTTATTTTGTTTCTGTCCAGTTTGAAAACTAGAGCCAATGAAAATGTGGGACATCGTGATCAACATATGTGGGCTGTGGGACAAGGGATAACGATGCTGTGCAGTCCCTCGTAAAGTGGGACAGCTGGTCACCCTAAACACCGACCTTTTTGAGATGGTGGTTAAAGAAATGAAAGAGGGAGGCTGGGCGGTGGAAAACTTCAGAGTTAATAGTACGCACGGCTGCATAAAAACTGGAATATTAGTGGAATATTCATTTTCATTAGCCACGTAAACAGCTTAGTAGGAATATTGTCTTTGTTGGAATAAGGGCAACAACCATAATATTTTATGCATGTAAACGTGATCAGTGTGTTCATTCTACTCCTCCTTCGTATCTTAATATCCTTTTTTTTAATTCCCCATTTCATTCCAACAGGCAACACGGACCTTATTCTGTGATTCACTCGCTGTTTGACATCAGATGAACGCCTCACGTTAACGTGAGCTCATCCATTATCTGCGCTTTGTTTTCCCAGTAATTAAGATCATGATTTGGAAGCTGATCATCTCCAGAAACAAAAGCAACGTGTTGTTCCATACGGGATGTTGTTGCACACACTCGAAGTCAAATGAGTCCATAAACACACTCTGACATGCAAGCTGTCATCTGATGGACATTTGGCTCTGCCAGTGCTCATTTGAAGCCGGGTTAGGTGAGCATATGCATGTGCACACACACACATATACACACGCCATTAGCGCCTGACAGTGTCATTCCTCATTGAAAACCAAACCAGGTAGGTCCCTCATGCATTACCCATTGCACATTGACAGGCTGCAGTGCAACAGGAACCTGTCAATTAAAATGAATTCATTCTGCTCATTGTGCACCTACTTCAACCCCAGAAGGAGGATGGAGGGGGGGGGTTAAGGAGAAGAGCGTGCATAAGAGGGAGAGAAGAAGAGCGTTTTCATGGAATGTCATCATGAGTACGTGTGAAAACGTTCACAGTTATTCACCAAAGACCCACAGAGTGGACACATGTACCGGCGAGGCTGCTCTTAGTCAGTCAGTGTCTATTGTGGAAGCTTCACACATATTCACAGTGACTGTTCAGTGTCGACTGCAAACTGGAAATGACTCCCGATGGGATCGTCATGGCAACCTCTGACCTCCACCTCCACCACCCCCACCACCCTTTTTCTTCATGGTTATATTATGAGCGCCACGAGCGCAGCCCATTAATATCAATGAAAGGATCTCACTGTGGCTTCTTCACTGTGAGCATCAGCAGCAGCACCGCTCTCACCTCATTGTAAGTAATTTTGCGTGCAATAACAACCTATGTTGCCCTTGGCGTGTCATGTGTACGCCAATTTAGTCTGTACTCTGTACTGACTGCAATGCAAACGCAACCGCGTGAATATGCTACGCTCAGAGCTAAACAGCTTTTTCTGTGAAAGGAGCAAAGTCTTGGAACTCGCTACCTGATCACTTGAAATTTGCTGCAAACTTTACCACTTTTAAGAGATCCTGTTTAATTCAGCCACAAACCTGTACTCATTTCTAGTTTTTAAATGTGTGCTTTACTGTACTCATTCCTGTTTTAATCTCATATTTTCACAAAAAGCCCTTCTAGGGACAGGTGTTGCAAATTAGCATCCCTAATAAGCACTATTCTCTGAACTGATCCTCTGAACTGTACGGCTGTGGGTGATGAAGCAGGAAGGCAGGCCAGAGGTTCCTTAAAATATAAAAAATGGTAGGCGATGTTTGTTCAGCGGGCAGAGAGAGAGACCGCGGAGGGAGACCACGTGTAGAGCGGCATATTTTCACATCAAACTCGGTGAAATAAGAGTTTATTTCGACCAAACCAGAGTTGGTGATTGTTGGAAGGACTAACGATGACGGTTTTATTTTGGTTTCTTTCCAGTTTGAATGAAGTGTTTTACGATGCTCCGCCACTAGAACAGCTGATCTCAACATAAACAAATACACATGGATGATGACGCAAGAGTACTCGGGTACGGAACAAATTTACTAATGTGAAAGCTGAACAGAGAGGGGGGGGGGGAGCAATCGTAATCGGGCACAGTACGGATCAATCGTATCTAATGTGAATACGCCCTTAAGCCCAACCATGTAGTTCTTTGCTAAACCTTATTATAGTGGTTTTGATGCCTAATCCTAAAGCGACGCCAAGGGGTGTGACAAAGCGAGCTGGGATGTTGGTTTTCTGAACTTATGTTACATTATTTACGTACGTATTTTACTTAGTTTACGTAGAGATTTCAAGACAAACCATGATGTTTTCCTTGCCTGTTTTTGTTGCCTGAACGTAACCGCGACCTTTTCACGGTAACAACGTGGC